>JAANSK020244265.1:0-13980 GCA_011763485.2 Isoetes engelmannii
GGTTCCGTTAGTCGGTCAGTCGGCTAGTCGGTTCCGTTAGTCGGTCAGCCGGTTAGTCGGTTCCGTTAGTCGGTTAGTTGGTTACACACCCGACTCGGTGGTTGGCTGCCCACCCGACTTGTTTACATTGATATATTACACCATACATGTTCTTTCCATAAACCAGCCTCTGATCAATGCCAGAGTCAGGTGCAGCATCTTGGTTCTATCATTGCAGGCTATGGTCAATGTGGAAACTTCAGGCTTGCGGCACAATGCCTCGAGGACATGCAGAACAAAGGCATTAATCCAAATGATACGATTTCTTAAGTGTGCAGCCATGCATGGGTAATGAATGTTGGTTGTATATTTTCCAAATCCATGATAGAAGACCATGGCTTGAAGCAAAGGAACACCATTGTATCTGTTTAACTGGTCTTCTTGGTCGTGCAGGACACTTGATTGAGGCAGAAAGCTTACTCTTACTGGCGAAAAAAGTGCAGCTTTTGGAACCTGATATTATTGATTGTAGCACATACGACCTGGAAGACAATGCTTAGATAGAATTGTTCATTTGCATCGCCACCATGCTTCTCAATATATGCTTTATGTAAGGATTATTTAGTGATGCATGAATGTGAAAGATGCTGCAAAAGTGAAAAGCTTTGGCTATGTGCAAAGGCCCAGAGGAAGCCAGCAAAGGCATGGATTGAGGTTACCAAGAAGCTACATGAGTTTATTATTGGAAACAGAACCATGCTTAAAAGTTGAGCGATCGACCGAAAAGAGAGGGATACACATTGAAAGTTGATCTAGTTTTGCAGCATATGTCAGATGAAGTTATGTGGATATGCTGAAACACTGGCTATAGCTTTTGGCCTTATTAGTACACCTCCGGGGACCACTGTTCAGGCCACACAAAGAATCTTCAAATGTGCATGAACTATCATCATGCAACAAATTATCTTGAAAATTGGAAAGAGTCAGGGATGCTCATTGCATTCATCACTTCAAGGATGGATACTGTTTTTGTTTACATTGGTAAAAGCACATTCATATGTACATACATGTTCTTTACCTCTATCAAATTAACAATTCATTTCACTTGTACAGATGACTTCACTTCTTAAAATTGTGGGAGGGAAGTGTAAATGTGACTCAAACCGGGACAAAAGCATTTGACCAAAATGTCCTAGAAGATGTCTTGAAAGGCATAACATTCTTTAGAGTGTTATCAGTTATGATCCTAAATGCAGGGCATGTCCCTTTACATTCGCTTCCAACGCGACATTAGATCAGCATACGCATGTCAAAACAGCTTCGGCCATATAGAATTGCTTTGTTTGCTTGCATGCTTTATGTTGCATACTTCGGCCATATAGAATTGCTTTGTTTGCTTGCATGCTTTATGTTAACAAAAGTCATACTTTTGCAGTGACGAATTTATCATAGTATCAGATCAAAACACATTTGTGCATTTCTTAGTTATGCTTCTTGGAAAATCCTATTGTGATAGAATAGCATCAGGCAAGTTTCAAACAAGTTTCCAAAAGGAAAGCACAACACAATGCAGTGGATTTATCGATTGAAGCTATCTCAAAGACCACTGTGAGTAGTAGTTTATAATCTTAATCCAAGCATTCAACCCTAGGAGAAAATGAAAGTGATCTGGACTATATCTGGGTAATGCGGTATCTGGACTATATATGGGTAGTGCAGTTTTCTAATTATTTCTTTTGCCAGCAAACAGTACTAAAAGAATCAGCAGAAGGCATTTTTTAACAAGCAGGCAGTTGGTTGGACATTCATCTATTTGAATCACACAACAAGGTGATAGTAATTAAGATTGTCAAAGGATCAAGGATGTGGTTGATTGAAGAATACGTAGAGAAACCAGGTTAGTTACGGTCTTTTGTTGGCAAAGATAAATTCAGAGATCAGGAAACGTTTTATAATTGACCAATTATGGATTTCTTTACCAAGCAAATTCCATTAATCAATTGATTGTGGTTCAATGAAACACCCCAAAGTCAAACCTGAAGGTTCACTCTGTATTTGTGGTTCAAACTTGATGAAGGAGACCACAAATGCAAGCAAAAATTCAACTCAATCAGACGTTCCACAAAGTTGATACACACAAGCGAAAGTTCAAGTCAAGATGAGCAAAAGCTCAAAATAGGCGAGCCCACAGAATTCATAAGGGACTGTTCACAAAAGCAACCTAATATTTCTAAGTCAATTAGAGGGGTTAGGGGGGTTTCTCATGGACGAAAACCTCCTGGTTTTCTAAAGGTCCGATTGCTTGGGCTGAGGTCTTGTGTGCCTCAATCGGCTGAGATGTTGCAAAAAAACCCTTGAGGTCTTCTGATTCATGGGAACCCAGAAACCTTGCTCCGTATTGTTTCAGGTTTAGATCCGTTCATGGGAAACCCCCTTTAGTAGTTAGAGCATTTAAAGCTAACTAGTAAGCACCAAATTTGAGTCAATTAGACCAAGTAAACGGTCAACATTCAAATGTCAAAAGCTGAATATAAAAGGTTGGAATTCCATTTCCAAATGTATGTAAAAAAACAAGCTCGTGTGAAAAGATGAGCATATCCACGATGAAGAAAATGGAGACAGAGAAGCCAATCGAAGCAGCATTTCTTCCTAGAAGGCCTCCAAATTTCAACACGTTCAGGCAAGTATGACATAAAATATGCACCATTACCTGGCCTCACGTCTGCACATGCCTTTCCTCTGTAACAGAGCCTCCAATCTTCAGATTAATCTTAGAATGACTGGCTCCAAATTCAAATCCATTTCTCGCAGGCTATGCCCATTCCCTGTATGTGGTATAAGCGATCTTAATTCTTTCGAACGCCTCTCAATTCCCCATGACCCAGATCTTCCCCCTGTTTTTGATCCATCCGTTTTAGAAGACCTTCTTGATCTGCACTTCTCCGGTAAGCCTTTGCCCCTTCCTTTGCCTCCTGAGCAAATTCAGATCTCAAATCTAGAATTGCCTCCAAACCCTAAACCTGCTTTGCGTTGCAAAAGCCAACATATTTCTGCACCGAAATTCTTTACTTTGGACATGGATAGATCTAAACTCCGGCCTCTTCCGGTTGCCCCTGAAGGAAAGCAGTTGAATTTTTTTTCTTTTGACTATCTTTCTTCTGTTTGCAACGAATTTTCTGCAGAGTGTTGCATTAGGGAAAGCAACATTGGAAGCGTGTATAAATGCTGCTTAGATTATTGCGATGATCCAAACTCCAAGATAGAAGCAGAGCTGTTGTGTTTCAAGGAAGATTACCATACGGTAATGTAGAAACAATGTGAGAAAATGGTGCATAGAATTACTCTTCTTACCTCTGAACGGTTGCCAATATTATAGGATTATGAAAACTGGGCGAAAACGGTGAAATCTGCAGGGACATTAAATCATCCAAATCTCTGCAAGCTGATAGGGTTTTGTGCAGAAGAATTAGATCAGTCTCAGAAGAAGAAAAGAATTCAAATTCTGGTGTATGAGCACTGTGAAAAGGGAGCTCTTGGCAAGATCTTGGAGACAAAAAATCCTCCACTCAGCTGGTGTACAAGGATCGCCATAGCTCTGGGTGCTGCCAAAGCCTTGAAACATCTTCATGACACTGTTACATTCTCTGTAAGTTGTAACCTAACATTCGTTGTTCCTTTCTTAGGCTTTTTATTTTTTTTTTCATTTTTTTTTTCAGGCTAAATATAAATGTTAAATTTCAATTCAATTCAATTCTTCTCTTTTTGACATAATAGAAAGTGTATAGGCTATGCGTTTCTCTTCCGCACTCTCGTATCGAGATGTAGTAGTTGTAAACGACATAGCCATATGATGTACCTCATATTTTTTCATTTCAATAGAAGTTAATTTTTCAACAAAAAAAAAAAAAAATTCTTTTCTTACTTACCTATATGTTGGCATAGGTTCCATATACAGACTTCAATACATTCGACATTTTAGTAGACTCCAACTTCAATGCTAAACTTACCCACTACTGCTTTCAATCCAATACGGACAGCCCAGTAATACGCTATCCATTTGTCCTCACTTCATTTCACTGTATCATATTCCTAATGCATGTTTCCCTCTATGCAGGCCACTGAGATCCTCAAAGACATCATGCTCAAAGAAGATACATATGTTCGAGATAACATTCGATGCTTTGGCCTCGTGTTACTAGAGCTTCTAACTGGTGGACTTTCAAGGGGTGGAGAGGACCTCATACAATACATTGTTCACTTTCTTAAAGATGAAAGCAAACTGTTTCTCATTGTGGATCATGACCTGGAAGGCCAATGCTCTATTAAGCAAATCAAGATAGTTGCTAGACTAATTCAACACTGTTTACACAAATATCCATCGCAAAGGCCGTCGATGAGATTTATAATTGATATTCTTAGCATGTTGCAAGGCTCCACTCCACATGATCGTGAGTAGGAAAGTTAAACTATTTGGGACTTCAACTTACGCTCCCTTATTAAAAAAAAAAACACATATTGTAACATAGTTGCCCATTGGAATTTTAGCATACAATTGTGGCTAGTTTTTATACAGATTAATTTTCCACTTTGCTAGATTACTTTTTCTACTTTGCTAAATTACTCAAATTGTTCTTGATATTATTCATGTTATTAGATATTGGACTTGTTAAGGGACAATTCGTATAAGGGAAAGCCCCTCTGGGCTTGATTTCGGAGGGGAAAGCAGTAAAAATACCTAAATCGCGGGTAAAGATTGAGTAAGAACATCTGCGCCGGAGTAAAAACGTCTCTGCCCCGTTGGATAATTTTTTGGCAACATTCTTTAAAAGAAATGTTGACATGTGGCGTGTTATGATTGGCTCTGTGGCCTGGATTTGATCTAACTTCCTTTTACGTTAATGTGGTAGAGGAAGTGGGTTTTGGGTAACTTCTAGATATTCTTGGTATATATGAGGATCTAATGGTTGGAATTTATTTTTTGGCATGTTGTCATATTCTATCAGGAATATATTTATCAGGAAGTTTATGGGCGTCATGATATCCATTGGTCAGATATCTTGAGCCAATCTTGGCCGTTTATTTGGTGGGAGGATTGTGTGGCGAGATTCTGACCATGTGATTTTGATGAGGGCATGCATGGGCATGCATGCGGTCATGGACTCCATCTGAGGACCGTCGGATCAAAAGGGGCGAAGTGATCCTGGCCATTATGAGGATGTGATGGGAAGGTGGTGGCCATTAATGACAATTAATATGGCAGGGTGACGTGGCATTCAATTTGCAAGGGTTTTCTTTTTCCTCTTCGGCGGTGGTCCTCCGGCCGGATGCGCTTAGGTAGTGCTTCAAAGCAATCGTAAAAGTAACCTACACGTCATTCTGCCGTATTCATCCATCTGGTGTTGATACATGTCAACATTTCTTTTCCGGAATTTCATTTCACATTTAACATTTGACATTTAGTTACAATTCAGAATTCATTTAGTTACAATTGAACATTTACTTACAATTCAAAATTCAGTACATTTCAGTATATTCACATTGAAGTGGTAGTTACAATTCATAAGATATTCACACTGAATCATCCAGTAAATTTCCACAATTCACAAAAAGTTTCCACACACTAGAATTTCTCGGAGTCTCCACACAGTCACACAGTAGAATTTTCCATGAAATTCTTCATCAAATCAGCTAATGCAAGGTCGCTATCTGAAGGCATAAAGATATTGCAATTATGGAAACTGCCACCAGAGATATTTCCAACCTGCATTCTGATCCCAAAATCGGCATTCCTAACCAGTGGACAACATTCAAAAAGTACATCCAGGTCTTCATTCAATTGGATATCACAAGATAGATTATTTGCAGGGTACTTCATATCTGTAGAGAGAACAGAAGTAACTTCCATAGCAGGACTAACCTCCATACCAGCACTGACATCCATGGCAGGACTAACTTCCACAATAGGAGTAACAGGATCCGTAGCAGGTGTAAGATTACACATAGGATTACTAGCAGACGCAGACACAGACATAGTGTTAAATGATGAAGTCTCCATAGCAGAGGCAACATTAACTTCTGCAAAAATTACACCATCTCTATCCAATTCATCCATCTTCTGAAGCTCAACTTCATATACAACATCAAACATTCTTCTTTTTCCTTGTTCTTCAAAAGGTTTACATACGACATCCATAGCACACTTGGCCGGAAGATCAAAATTCTTATCATACCTACAAAAAAAAAAATCAGAATTCAGAATATGCTTGAATATCAGAACTAAGAACTAACCTTGAATACTTGAATATCAGAACTAACCTTGAATATGCTTCTTCCGTACGCTGGCCTATCAGTCGCATTTCGAGATGTGTAGGCACCTTTTCCCTAACCATTTTTGAAACAACAGTAACCCTACCAGACTTGTTACTAAATTGCCCTTCAATACCAACAGTCTGCAACATGTATTTAACCCAACCAGCCAACTTTCTAGCACTAACTCTATGTACAGAATTGAACCAAATTGGTCCCCGATGATTCACAATTGCTTGCATAAAGCACCATCTGTTCTTGGCATTACCATTTTCATCAAGCTTAGGAGCTGGCAGATGCTTCACCAAATGCTGATACGTCAGAATAACATCAGAATCAAAGCATCTACAAGGTAATCTAAATTGTTCTTCCTGGTAGTGGTTCATATCAGTGTCATAATTTTTACTCAGCCTCTCATTATAAACCAAACACCCAGATCCATTATCAGAATCAGGACTAAAATCTGTAACCAGCAACTTCCTTACTTCATCTTGACCACGGATTGCAAAGCTTGCGACACAGTAATATAAAAACCTCTTTTGAAGACCCTTAGGATGGTGTATTGCATGATCGAGATCTGCTAAAAGCAAATGTTCAGTAGCAAAACTAATTTCTTCTGCTTTCTTTCTCGTTTTGCATACACCAGGTGTATTTCTCAAACGCCGCATAGAAGCCACACAAGCCAGCCTTGCTCTCTCAAATATAGGAATATTAAAAGGCAATTCTGCTACACCAGTCGCAGCAATTCTTACCTCTTGATTCCTTTTTATGATTGCACGAAATTTTCTGAACATATCATATAGCCTGCAAGACGATAAAACAGAATGTTAGCTAAAGAATAAGATTAGAAAATAATTAGAAAATTACTTACGACTCTGGAGGATAGAGCTTGCCATCTTTTTTCTTGCACACCTGTTGCATGAAGACTTCTAACATCCCAGCAAATTCTCGAAGATCCAGCTCTTCAATCGTTTTTTCTAAAGAATGTCCATTGATCTCCCTCCAAATGTCAAATCTAGATCTGGCCCATTGGATCTTGGCTGCAGAACGAGAAATGCCACCAGCATCTACTTGTTTCTGTAACTCATCATCTATCTCAAGAAAAGCAAGTCTGCTACCATTAGGACCAGGAGCGATTACACTTTAGGCATAGGATTACCAACAAGCATTCCATCATCACTTGTATTCTTCAGATACTCTTCTATATATTCTCTCCCAAATTTTGAAACCAAACAGTCCTCAAAATCTCTCAAATCTTGCCTTTCTAATTCATCTCCAAGAAGACTTTCAGTTGCAACAATAGCTGTAATAGGAGGATCACAGATAGACCGACATGCAGGACCAGAATCAACCACCATAGCAATATCTATACCAAAAATGTTCTTCTCTACAGCCCCCTCAACCTGATTTTTTCGTATTTTCTGCCTAGCTTGCCTCTTAAGACTAGTTGTAGCTCTAGCCGAAACTTCTTGGTTGCTAATATCCCCAAGAACGTCATTCTGTGACAGCAACAGATGAAATGACAGATTATTCTGCATTTCCACTTCCTAAACACTAAAAAACACCAAGATTAAGCCACTGCCAACAACAGGGTCGTTCTGACGCCAGTGCAAGCAAGTCCGAACGCCAATGCCACAAAGAACTTGAAATATCCACAAAAGATCCACAAAGAACTTGAAAGATCCACAAAGAACTTGAAATATCCACAAAAACTCACTAAAGATTGGAAGAAGCTCGGGGATTCAAATACCACAGACGCCAGTGCCACAAAAGAGTTGAAGATTTCCAAGAAAAACTTGTAGGAGAAGGGGGAGATCTAGACACGATGGCGCTTAGGGTTTGCGGTTAGGGCGGCGGCGGCGGCCGCGGCCGCCCGATCATTGAAGAACTCCCTCGTTGCTGATTTCGCTGCTGGAAGAGCAGCCATGGTGCTGCTACTGACCTTAACTTGCAGTTGGAGAACAGGTTCATTAGCTACAAGCCGATTCTTGTGCAAATCGTGGACAGATAGGTGTGAAGACGATGCATAGCCGCTGCTCTGATCTTTGCCTTCTAAACATGATTTCGGATCTGGTATGAGGCTTTTTGAATTAGTTACTTTAGTTTTGTGAGACAGATCAGTGTTTCTTAGGAGGAAGAGCTTAGTCCTGCTAAGAGCTTAGAGCCAGTCTCTTAAACTAGGCCATTCAGATTAACTGGCTGCAGTTGTAGTAGGGCTTTGTGTAGGCTTGGAATTGCAGATTTGCTGGAATACCTGCTAGTGCAGGTTGCAGAACTTATGTACCAGTGGCAGTGGAGAGCAAAGTTCAGGCAATGGATATTGCATGGTGCTACGCCCTTGTGCAGTTCACTGCAGAAAAATGGTTAGTCTTACATGTTGCTAGTTGAGGTATTGGTTTTGAGGATGTTTGCCCTCCCTGTCCTAGCAAGGAAAGGATTAAGAGCAGGAGATTGCTGCGGTGGACATCTCTAGATCAAGCTGCTGGTGGTTTATTTTGGGGCTCTTAGGACGGGAGACTTGAGAGACCCAGGCATTGGGAGATTAGAGCCCATACTCATAGCATGATGAGGTTTGAGATCCAGTAGGCCAGTTTATTTCTTATTGTTTGGAAGAAGGTAGCCCTGTAGTACTGCAATAATCGAATATGGCCGAGTTAACGCGATGGAGCCTTGCCTCAGGAGCTGGAGTATTGTTCGGAGGATGCTTCAAGTGGTTCTTTCTCACTAAGACCTCTTGTTGGCCAGTTTTAGAATGGAAATTGCGGTTTGAACTGTTTTTGGTTTTGGGCTTTTGTATTGAGCATTCTATTGTTCTATCTGGTGACCAGGTGCTCATAAATCCTATCAGGCCTATTGTGGAGCCAAAATAATAAGGTCGTAGACCTCTTTCTGTTAAAATTATGATCAGAGTCTGGACTGCTATTCATGGATTTGAGAAGTGGTAGCAGTTTTGGACTCGACTGTATATGTATAATCACTATTTACTTTTTGAATACAATACAAATACTTCTTGCCTAAAAAAAAAAAAAAAAAAAAAACTTGTAGGATACACAAAACCTCACTGAAAATGGGAAAATTTGGCGGATTCAGGGACCACAGACGCCAGCGCCAACAACCGTGACGCTCTGAGGAAGAGCACCATTGGGATTGAGCATTGGCGCCTCAAATCTGTCTCCCCTTCGCACTCAAGAATCCGCCATAGCCAAAATTGTTGAAGTTGTTCCCTTCGCACTCAAGAATCCGCCATAGCCAAAATGGTTGAAGTTGTCCCCTCCAATCGCAATGTGACACATTAGTTGGCCACGTCAGCAGAATGACGTGTAAGATTACTTTCAATGCGGGAATTGCTTTTTAGCAAACATTCCCGCGTGGCGTCGGCAACATTGACACGCGGGAATGTTTGCTAAAAAGCAATTCCCGTATAAGTAATGACATTGCATCTGTTTCTGTTCAGCATTGGTGATGGTGGAGCTGATAGATGCGCCGGAGCTGATAGATGCGCCATGGCAAAGCTTTGAGTCAGCGATGCATTTTGGCTATGGCGGGTTCTCAGACATTGAGATTTTGAAATCCCGCCTGAGCTATGGTATAAGAACTTGAAGCTTGAGCTCTGTCAGTATTATAATATGAAGTATTGGGTTTTTGGTACAACCGTCCAGGCAGGGATTCGCATGGATAACCCAACAGGTATTTTCTAGATGTTCCTTGCTTATTGTTTTTTTCAAGTGCTTTGAAGATCGAGCAGAGAATAGAGCTATAGTAATGGGAGCTGTCCGCAGACGCAACAACCATGGCTGCTAATAGTTTGAAATCCTGTGGGCGATCTTGCATTCAGAGAAATGACAGATCCCGATTTATTTCGATACTATGAATTGTTTAAATAGATTAAATAAATGTGTGCTTTGTTTGTGTTGTTGAGTCTTCGTAGTGTCTTTGCAACTTCTTTCATGCTCAATCTGCACAAGAAAAAACAAGGCATGTTGGCATGAACTTAAATGCAAGTGAGCATCTACGACATGGATTATGACTGCCATATTTTCAATTCAAGTCCATGCAGTTAGGAAAAGGTAAATGTTAAAAGTGACACCATTTGGCTTCAGACCTATCATTTTGCATTTCCATGAAGAGCCTGAGCGCCTATTTAGAGTCAGCATACTGAGATATCCTCTGCATTTATCTAACTGTCAAAATGCTATTGCATGCACTTAATGCCCTAACAGAACTTGTATTGTTACGTTTTATTCATCCTTGCTAAGAAGCCAAATGTCTTATTCGTCTTGTTCCAATTTTTGTGTGCTTGAAAATTTGTGATATGATTGAATAGCTTGCAAAATGAGTCGCTATTGCAAATGGAGAGCATTTTCTTTCTAAGCAGTCATGCAGCAGGTTTGAGAAAATTCTTTGGGCTCAGGTCATATTATTGTCTGCTCATATTCGCTAGCTTACATATGGGCTTGGGCCATAAGTGTAGGCCAAAGTTTATTCATTGATGCAGCTTGGCACATGCACAGCAATGATCTCGGAATAACACCAAACTAGAATGAGAATTGTACATATAGTAGTAGTTGCTAATCGTTCTTGTCTAGATAGCCCAGTTGGTTAGAGCAAAGGATTGAAAATCCTTGTGTCAGTGGTTTGAATCTACCTCTAAGCGCAAATGCCTAGGGAGCGTGGTATGAAGTAAGAACGGAAGGATATCTGCAGTGTTCTATGACAAAGTGTTGCTACTTGGATGGAGGTATGTTAGTTATACTGTTACATGATGTTTGTGCATTTTGATATAATTCACCTTAATTGTTATCATGGCTGCTACAACAAAAGTTTTCTTTAAGCTTCTGGCGGTCGTAAGGCCATTAAGGCAGCTCGGTTACATCTATAATTGAAACTTTCAAGTCCTGCAGTATCCAGAAAAGAAACTCGATATCTGCCTTTGCTTCGAGCAGACACAATGGCATCATTTAAGAACTTCCTTTATCAAATAGCACTGCTTTTTCTAGCAGAGATAAAAAATAATATGTGCACATTGATTGTTTTCCAAGGCAACAATAACTTTTGTTTTTGTCTATGTTTGAGAGGATTTTTCATTCGGGCACTAGCCACTAGGTCTTTGACCACCAATGTGGATCGATAGCTTATCTAATAAAAAAAAAAAAACCTGAAGTCAAATCTAGTGGAAAGCAAAAAATTGTGTATCAAAAGTGAAATTCATAAAGCTGCATATCTAAAACAAAAAATTCATGAGAAAGTTGCATGGCCAGGTGAACTTAACCACGTGTTATATGTCATGCTATATTCACTTGCTAGCCATGCATTTCAATGTCCCTCCACCCTACATATTTGCATCTATCATTTGAGACTATATGCATATTGGTTGTTTCCTAGAGCTAACAATAGTACTTTATTTCTTTTTTATAATGTGTAAGGTGTGTACAACGAGCATTTTTGTCTTGAAAACTACGAGTCTTTGGCGACAAGGTGGATCAATAGTTTATCTAATAAAAATTGAAACCTAACCCTTAGAAAATATAAATTTGATTTGCCATGCTGGACAACCTTCTAACTAGCTGAGGAATGGCATAATTAGTATTTTAACAAAACAATTAGAAATGGAATCTACAATACAACACCTCAATTTCCATTCTAAGATGGTCGTTGAATGGCTATCGGACAATGAATCTTGCTTGAACTTGGATGACTTTCATCTGGATGCATACTCCCTTTTGTGTCGCAGAACAACTAAGATAATTGAGAAGGTAAAATATCAACACTAATGAGTCATGACAATAAATTAACGTAGAATTGCCTGACTTCTTGCTTCTAGTCTTCCCTTCCAAAAATTGAAGCAACCATTGTGAAATACCTAGACCGTAGAAGCCCTCTTCTTTTCATTTCGTTGTTGGTTTTGGGTTCTGGTGGTTATTTGCCAGGCATGTACCGTCTCATAGGCCTCTGGCCTCCGTGGACGTTAAAATATACTTCCTTCCTTCCTTTCTTTTGATGCTAAATGTAGGAAACAAAGGGTCCCTTGCAAAGATACGAGACCAGATTGGTTGTCTTGGCTTTCAGGTTCACCGTGATAAAGAATTAGTCATTGTCCATAACAAGAACGACCTTAGAATGTAAAGCTATGTTATTATTTTTTTTTGAAACGAGCGAGCATCCTAAACAAGAACGACTAATCAGAGAAGTTACTTCTTGGTTGATCCTAGCCTTATTAAATTTTATTGTCACACTACGACCTCCAGGGAAAAAAACTTGAACCAGCTCAATAGAATCTCAAGGGAATCTTTACAAATTTGGAGGATTCTAAGTGAACCTTGAGGAAATGTTTGGGAATACTCATTGAAGCTAAGTGAATCTAGCAAGATCTATATAGAATCTTGAGAAATTTAGGGAATCTATAGGATTCTCAATAAAATTCTCATAAAATTTTTAGTTCATCGTCCTAGTTCCACCTTTGTGGATGTTTCACAGCTTCTATATACCATGACTTCATACAGGCCTTACATAGTATAAAGACTTGTTTAGATTCCAAAATAAATGAAAATTGGCTTTTATGCCGATTTAAATTTCAAATGGGTCTTAGCAATTGAAACCTGGGGTTTCAGCCATTAACAACAACAAAATGGAAGTTGAGTCCCCATTTTTCGCTGAGGAGCTCTCTTACGACCATATTACCTACATATTCTGCTCTCTCGACTAAAATTAGTCTAAAATCATGAAGATCATGAGCTCAACATGGCAGCTGCATGCATAGAAAGAATCCAAAAATCTGATACTCTACTCTGTCGCTTGACCTTTCTGTTCTGGATACAACACTAAGATGATAAAACATGAAGAAAAGAGTGAATTTGAACCTTTAACTCAACTTCTGCCTGCGTTCCAGGTCAGTCCAGATGGTGGCGGAAACAACTTCCACGTTGTACAAGAGGACGGGCTCAACCAGAGCCCTGAAGAGGCACGATTGGTGCTCCCAGGCGTACAGCTCCCCGTGGTAGCTATTATTTTACATGGCGTGCAATGCCTTCCAGTCGGCTACCACTCGAAGTCGAATGCAGCTATCCCAATGTATGGTAGTGGAGAACTCGATTCCCAAATACTTATAGGTGGGGGCGACCTCGACAGTCTCCCCTTGGTATGTGAAGGAGGGCGTCTGCAGGTGTCGAGAAGACGAGATCAGTAGGACCTTAGTCTTTGCGAGTTATAAATGTAAACTCTCATATCTTATTTAGAAATTAGAATTAGCATAGTCCAATGATGTAGAAAGAAACTATTTATAATAAAATAAATAGCCAATGCCTTACGGAAAACTACCAAGCGATAAAAATTGACTGGTCATTCCCATAGTTACTCGAAAAAGGAACATGGACGTAAAATTTGTAACAGAAGCCACCAACATTCAATTTTTTAAAAGTTAAACAATATTTTTAATGTTCCATTCCAAGGACCATTGTGTAGAATAGAAGGAAGGAAGGAAGGAAGTATAGAAGAAAAATGTCTCCGTTTGATTTATAGATAAGGATACATTAAACCGTTCAAAATCTATACAACAATATATTCAAGACTTGAAATATAGTTTTACATTTCTAATTCAACCACAATAGAAAATATCATGGTTTATAAACTTTGTCTTGACATCGCCTGGGATTGTTTAGCGTTGCGTACGTTGCACAGGGGATAGAATCAAGATGAAGC
>JAANSK020244276.1:0-23940 GCA_011763485.2 Isoetes engelmannii
CTTCTTTTCTACATGTATTGTAAGTGTGTCTACATCATTGCCTAGAATACACCCGTACTTATGCCCGGCAACGCCGGCACCCGTTACTAGTTATTATTATAAACATTCTATGATGTTGCTGTTGATTTTTTTTGCACCAAATAAAGGATAGATTTTTTGAGCCACAAGAAACGAATTATCTTGTAATGAGCTCTAGTCCCTACAACAGAGGCGTGAACACTTATACAAAGAAACGAAGAAATATCACATTTGAATGTTTGAACCAATGTTCTCAAATAACCTGTCTCTAGGTGGTGTATTATCTATCTTTACAAATTGCTAGTTGCTTTCCTACTATTAGGTCTAGTGAGATAGTAGATACCAATTTATACCCCTTCATATTGGCTCCTTTATATCTTGCCTCTTAAATCTTAGTTATTTCTCTTACGGGAAGATATTAATCTTTTTTCAAGAAATTAGATCTAGCAAAGTGATTGATTTTCCAAAAACTATCTACACCAATAAAAATAGCGTACATGTAGGTCCAATCCAGGATACAAATAGTGGAAGGTAGAATACACAAGGGCAACCTAAAATTTGCTGGTCAATTCTCGTAGATTCAATGGCTACATGAACTTCCTCCAATTACATTGTTTTTCATTTTCGATCCCATCTTAATACAATATCAGTCCAAACAATATAGTCAATGTTCAATCTTCCCAATGCACCTTCCACATCCCTTCACTCGTCTGTTACCCATCCTATGCCCCAAGCAAGACTACTCTGCGCAATGCTATCACAAATAAAGGACATAAAACAATTATCGATTGCAGCACCGATCATGACAGATGACTTCCAACAAAATTAAATGCTACTAATGTAGCACCGCATGTACAAGAAGTAAGCATTAAATGCGCATTGCTTCTTCATACTGTGCAGACAAATCTCCTAATCAATCGACATTCTATTTCCTTACAAAACAGATTGCAGACACATCTCTAAATGACACACAAGAAAGTACATCTAAGCTCCGTCGTGAAAGCTTTGCAAGCCCAGTTCACATATGACAAGAATTAATCTACTAGGTTTTCCTACTTCGGTTTCTATATTTGTTAGTACTATAAAAAATTAACATGTCATAGACCTATTACCAATTCTACAATTACAATCATTCTATTATTTTTTCGGCATATTCTTAAGTATTTCTTCTGCAATCATGTGCGATGCAATTAGCATATTGGATGCCATACACAAAAAATCGCTATTTTGTTCCACCATACAAAAGTCTCCTAGATTCATCTACTCCAAATAATAGTCTATACCACGTACAAAAATAGCATGAGCCCATTAGTTGTTTCAAATGTTCATATGCTAGAAAGAAATCAAACCATGATAAATACTAACCTTTAATCCCATCAAGTTTGGCTCCTTAGTAAAGCTTCCTCTCTTCTTCTTTTCCAGTTCTTCTTTGCTCTTCCTGTCCTACCACTTCCCCAACCCTGCGTTTCTGCTAGTATCTAGCATTTTCTCCATGTGTTACTTCTGCTTGTGAATCGTGCTCTTCTTGTTTAAGGGGATGGGGAGTGGAGTTCAACTTTACATCTATATAGTCCAAGTTTTGTGTAGCTTATATTTTATATGGATGCAGATAAACTAATGTATTGGCTATATTTTCTCGGGTTGAAAACATGCCTTTCCCTCGCTTGCTTTGTCATTAGTCAATCAGCAGTTTAGAAATGTAAGTTGCCAATCGACAATATAGACATGCAAGTTGCCTTTGTCTTTTGTGCTTTGTTTAAGCATGTATTTTATTGTTCAATCCCCCTATCGTGCACTTTCTCATTCTGTGTCTTTCTCGACCCAGCATTAGCCGATCTGCCCTTCTGATTTAGGAATTGTTCAAAATTTACATCTTGATTTGACTGGATGTTGTTGCTGCGCGGATGTGAGAATAGCTCAGAATATGTTCCTTGTTGCTTGCTAAGGCATCTTATGCCCTATTGTTTGCCACCACTAGCTATGTATACTAGTTGTCTGCCCATGAAGTCATTTCATAGGATATTATGGTCTTACATTGCATGTGTTGCATGTGCATGATTGTCCTTGGAAGTAGCCTATTAATTTCTTAGTCCTTGCTATGTTATATATGTATATACTATGCTATGCATTTGCAAGTTATTCTTTATTAATCAAAAGTTTTAAGTTTGTGCTCCCAGTTACAGCCCCTTGTGTACCCTGACTTATGCAAGCCTGTGACAACCATGTAATACAGTGTTCAGCTTGCCTATTACGTCCCATTTGTGTGTTTTAGCTTGTAGGTTAGATGTACTGAGGCTTACTTTATGCTAGTTATGTTGCCTATGGGACTAACTAGGATCTACCTGTGCGTAAAGTTTTCTGCCAGATTGCCTTTGTAAGTTTGTTAATTGATTCAAGTGAGGCAGCTTCTTGAAGCAGTATGCATCCGCAAGTTACACTATGCCAATTATAAGTTTTGAAGTCTGTGTGCTCCCATATTAACCATCTTTTTTGTACCATAACCTATGTGAGCATGGGACCGCCGTGTAATATATAGTGTGGAGCTTGTATGTTCGAGCATAATTGAGAATGTGTTTTACCCTTAAGTTTGTTTTGTTGATTCAAATGAGGCATCTCCTAGAAGCATTAGTCCTTTCGTTTGGATTTCAGTACACGGCCTTGCTTTATGCGTATTGGCAAGAAGTTTGTGAGGTCTTGCGTAGAACTAGATGCTAGCATTTATACAATGTTGCAAAAAATCTTTTAGGCCATTTTACAGTGAACACCAGTGAGTATTAATAGGCTATTTCATTGCATTGCTAATGGTCTATTTTACCGATCGACTCATATGGTATTGGAAAGTTAAATTGCTATTTGAATATCCAGCATGGCAATCTCACATCCACTTTTAATTTAGGCCTTAACAAGAACCAGGTGAGTCTACCAATTGTTTGATCAGAGTTTAGGATTGTGGGAGTTTAGGATTGTGGTATGGGAAGGTCGAAGTTGTGCAAATTAAATCTTGGTTGTGCTATCTTTACTATTTAGGCCATGCATTTCAGGCTTGTGGTATGCATCCTTCTGGTGTATGCAGGGAAATACATAGTAATAGGTTGCCCATGCAGTTATGGAATATTTTGGGTGCAATGCCTATTTCGATTCAACTTTTGCCTTGTTTTTTAAGTGGTGTAGTGCCTTCTGTTGAAAGTTTCGGATTTTATCCACTGTAGTTGGTCCCTTGGGGACTTCTCATTCTTTATCTTATGCAAGATATTGTTTAATCACATGAGTTTTTTTCACCTCCATGTTTTAGAAGTCCACTCGTTGCAAGTCTGTAGTCTTAGTAGTTGGTTTAGAATTGCAAGAGGATCATTTGGATAGCCCTTGGATGATTGAATTTTTTGCACAATATAATATGTCCTTGTTGTACCCTCCTCGTGCCTAGCGTTTCCCTGATCCAAGTCTCATTACCTCATGAGCTAATGCTTGTTACCTCCTAACCAAGTTTGTACCTCTTTGAGTGGTTGCAGATCTCTCTTGTGTTCACTTCTAGACAAGTCAATACCTCTTCGAGTAGTTGCAGATCTCTCTTGTGTTCACTTCTAACCAAGTGGAGGATACCTTTCCTAATGGATGCTATATATGCCGCTCACTTTGGTCACGTGTCGAAATGACTTCCATGAAGGTTGTAATTTTGATTATGTTTTACCATGCCACCTCGACGGACCAGCCTTTGCATTTCTATTTGCCATGGTCTTTGTCTAGTTGTGTGCCTTGCCATTTATTCGGCTTATGACGTGCTATTCCTTGGTTATCAGATATGTTTAAGCGATATACTATTGCCTGGAGTTTCGTATATGTCAGGCTCGTTGTTAAGTTTGTAAGTCTGGTTGAAGGGTTCGTCCCATGTATGTCCTAGTGTATGCACATTTGGAGCTTTTGTCTATGAGTCCCATTTCATTTGGCCCTAGAGCTCAAATGTCTCCAATGTTTGCTAATGGTTTCTATGTTTATTTAGATTTATTTTGCTAGTATGTTAGAGATATTTTGGTGGTTTTTCAGGTTCTCTTTGCTAGTATTTGGTCATCATTAGTGTTTCGAGTTGAGGTCATTCGGTTCTTTCTTTTTTCCTGCCTCTTTTTTCAGCATGGTTGTTGTTTGTGTTGGTTGAGAACAACTAGGGTCTAGAAGTGTGATTTATCTGCGTTTCGAGATAAGCAGATAAATATGCTTCTTGAGGCTAGTTGAGAGGTCCTCTATAGTATTTAAGTCGCTCTGGTATTTGTGGTCTTCATCAACTATCTAAGAGCCTCTTCCTTTTGGTCGATTGTCCCACCCACCCACCCACCCTTGTCACACGTTTATGTATTTTATAGTTCCTTGTTCGTCGTGTTCGGACTCTACACTTGTGTTGTAGTGGCTCTCATCCTTGAGTAATGTTGGCTTTTGCACTATGAGTTCTTTGGGTCTCGAGTCATGTATTTTGTAGAAGGCATTTCCCCTTCATTCCTTTTGTTTTAAGTACTCATACTGTATGGACTAAAGCATTAAGAGATGGCCCACGTGTCCTGAGACGTAGTTTTGTTGCTTGTTGGATTATGTGTCGATTTTGTGGTGTCTTGCAAGAGTGGTGGCCCTTGTGCTAAATCTTGATGTTGTGGCCTGAGATGGTATGACCATTATGCCATGGGCGATGACCCTCGTGCCATCGAGATGGTGGCCCTTGTGCTAAGGATGGGGTCCTCATACCAGACGATGTTTTTTTCCTTCGTACCAGGGTTGTTACTTCTTTTGCAGGTTTGCCCAGGAGGACTTGGACTTACGAATGCCTTGTCGGCATCGTGTTTTGGACGCTAGAGGCGAGGGCTTATGATTTTCGTGAGGAACCATGTTCAAACATGTCCGAGTTTATATTTCTCCCTTGTGGCTGTTGCTTTTGTATGCACAAGAAGGCCGGTGTGCATGAGGGACTATTGGAAGTTACGTTATATCGAAGTGTTGTAAACTTGGAATGACTTTATTGTAACCTTGATTTGATAAAAGGGACGGCCATATGACTCATTTATTCAGCATGGTTGTTGTTTGTGCTGGTTGAGAATAACTAGGCTTTAGAAATAACTTTTATGTCATGCCACATGGCAACATTCGATTGGACATATGACACACACCCCACACCAACATTGTTTTGTTGGGCTCTGGCCCCAACGACTTTAAATCAAATGCGATTCTGGGAAACCTCAAAACTAAGACATATTTCTTCTAAAACTAGTGTGTTACCACTAGACCAAATCCTCATTATTGCACTAGGCAATAACGAGGGTTTAAATAGGGTGAATTAGGGCTAGATCCTCTTATCGAGGCATGTTGAATACTTTTATAAAGAAAAATAATATAAATGTAACTTTAATATATGAGGGCACTACGAGACACAAACTGATAGCTTCCATCTGCACAAGTGCACACCGCCTCCACATTGAGATGGGTCGATGGACCCGGGAGGCACGTGAGAACATGATCTATCAGTGTTGCCAACATGGAGCATGAGAATGAATGTCATTCGCTCCAGACCTATCCAGCATTCAATCATATCCAAACACGATATGTTCAATCAGTTGTGCTTGACCAGCCGTTGCATGAGCTATTGAACACAGCCTCCATGGACTTGCTGGGCTCATATCTGCAAGAGGTCATGGATACACAGACTTAGCTATGTCCTCTAGTGCAGTATTGAATTGCACTATATTATTGTACAATATACCAGCATACTTATTACTGCTAAGTTTTTTCCTCGAAAATCCTTCGAGGCAGGGGTTTCTTAATCCTGACAATAATACACTTGTTGCTCTTTTTGTTTAGATCCTTTTGAAAAAAAAAATTTGTTGTTGCTGCTGCTGCTGCTGCACACGGGGAGTGTTACACCACTCGATGGGGCCATATGTGCATTGACCTAAACCCTAGTTTACTAATAGCTCTAAACTCTAGGATGATCTTTTAGCTCCCAGTTGAAAAAGCTCCCATCATTTGCGTCTACAAGCTTGGATTGAAGAGCTGTCTTCACAAGCAACACGTGGGAGGATACGCCAGCGAAGGTTTGTGCAAGGAATTCACACATTTGCAGCAGTCAAAGCCCTTAAGAGGACAGAGACACCATTAGGATCCGAAGTCCAGCCAATGATCAGGTAGATCGATTATCAAGTAGCTCTATCACCTAGAATTGGTCATTCTAGGTTGATTTGCATCTTCCCTTGTTCATTTCCTAGAGCCCAAGGAACCAACCTGATTTCTAGACTTGACCAATGATTAGTATAGATTATGATTCAAATTGTTTTCCTTATTTTGTTTATGGATATCTGGTTGAATACTCTATATATTACACCTCTTGTGTATTGGAAAAGGAGCTAGAGACTTATAGGCCTTAATTATAAATGTTTCTATCGCAATGCCTTGATTAATTCCCATATAATTTTGGCCTGTTTATAGGAGCTCGCCTGGCTGTCAGCAGCATATCTCGATTGGGCTGGATAAGGGGGATCTTATCTAGTGTAGTTGGTATTTTGGTATGGATTGTCTAATGGGGACCTCCATGGGCAAGGCCTAGTAGTATGCCATTACATGTGAGCGGAGAATGGGCTCGATTCCTAGACGATGCGGCATCTCAGTGAGGTTTAACTCGTGTACAGACGTAATGCGCCATGATCCTCTAGCTCGGACAGAATACTGCATGGATGAGACGTGTCTCATGCCTTTTTTATCGGACCGAGGAGATATAACCTCGGAATGACCCGTCAGAATCACGTCTCTAACATCCTATAGTCGTGGCCCCGCATATTTTAGCCTATTTGCAAAGTGTGCACATGAGGAGTGCTGAGTGGGCAACGCAGGCCAATGTTTTATGCCATCAACTCCAATGTTCTATCTTTGTCTATTGTTATCTTATGAGATAGCCCAACTCTCACCCTAAAGAGTTTGAGCTGAGTAGGATTATCCTCATATGATACATATGTATGTTGTTGATGCAAAATTGATTATGATGATGATGATACCACCCTTCCAGGTGACTTATTATGAATTTATTGTATTTATTGATATGTGCGGATATTGTATATGCTCCCACAATTATAGGTAGATGCAGAAAAGTAATGGGTAATGACACCTTCGTATCCGACACTTAATCATCACAAGTGATCTGAGTTAGATAGAGGGTCTCTTTTTGACAATGGTACATTGCAAATTTGTTACGCATATACGTTTGGAGCATTAGTATCCTTGACACTCAGTCCAGACTTGATCCCCGCTTGATAATGATAATGACCTGTTTTAGATATTATATCCTTCACACACTGAATATTGCTATTTATTTCCAAGTTCTAACGACCAACCTCAAACTTTGAAGCTCAAGACGACGCCAAAGTGTTCTTGTGCAATGACTCGAGATCCGCCTTCAAAAGCAACTTCAAGCATTCCAAATATTAGATTGGTTTTTTGGGAACTCTAATCTGCTACCCCTATCCAAGTTCTGTCACTCCAGGGAATCATTGGACCTGATCTCAACCAATGGAAGTTGGGTTTGCCCCATGATAACGTACATTAGTCCTTGGCAATAGCTTCGGGATTTACGAGAACATACGCTTGCGCTATCGTGCCAAGTTGGACACTGGTGCAACGCGAAACCGAGGTGGCATGGCATCGACGGGAAAAACAAGGCTCTTGCTTTTAGAGTTGTCTTAGCTGCTTTGTCCGCAACTGACCTCCGTTGCTCGCTGCTACATGTTCGCCACCAGATTCAAAATCAGAAGAAACAGGGCCATACGCTCATAGTTGGAGCAACATGCCTTTCCATTAGGTCTGGGCCGAGGCTTATCTGAATTTGGTATGTTAGGGTTATGAGCCAAGTTTTAGAAACACTTTTGACATTGTCCATGGCATTGCTATCCGATGCAACATCATCTGGAGCTGCTGGAATTATGGGCACCATGGGCTAGGCCTAATAGTATGCCACTGGGTGTGGATGGAGTATGGGTTCGACACTTGCTAGACGATGCGTCATCTCAATGAGGTTTAACTTGTGTACAGATGTGAAGCGTCATAGTCCTCTAGCTCGGACATGATATTGTCTGGCGAGACGTGTCTTATGCCTTCCTCATCGCACCGAGGGAGATATAACCTCAGAGTGATCCTTCAGGATTACATCTCTAGCATGCTACAGCCGTGGCCCCATGTCTTTCGACCTATCTGCAAAAAGTGCACAATGGGGGAGTACTGAGTGGACATCCCGAGCCAATGTTCTATGCCACCAAACTCCAATGTTCTATCTTTGTCTGCTATTATCTTGAGAAATAGCTCGACTGTCAACCCCATGTAGTCTAAGGATTATCCTCATCTGCTATATGTTGATGCAAAGTTGATGATGATGATACCACCCTTCCAGGTGGCTTATTATATATTTATTATATCTATTGACATGTGCTGATATTGTATGCTTCCACAATATAGGTGGACCCAGAGAAGGAATGGGTAATGACACCTTCGTGTCCAACATTGAATCATCACAAGTGGCCCGAGTTAGACAGAGGGTCCCTTTTTGGCCATGGTGCATTGCAAATTTTTTACGTATATACAGTTGGGGCATCGTATCCTTGACATCAGTCTAAAGTTGATTCCCACTTAATATTGCTAATGACCCATTCAGATAGTATACCCTTGACACACTCAATATTACTCTCTTTACAACGATGCACTCTCTTGGGCAATTGTTGGTCTTTGTGGACGATAAAAATGTTATTCTATTCTATTCTCTTATGTTAGTAGAGATCTGTCCAATTTCAAACACAAGCTTTTGCCAATGCCCAGTAGAAAGGCACAAGTGGAAAAGGCACGGACTACCATCCAACAATGTGGAGGCACTTGTTTTTGTCCACAATAGATGGTCTAGCCATCATTCCCATGAGAGCCTAACTTCATCACAATTTTGAATATCAAGGGGTATTTATGAAAAATTAAAGGCCGACCCGAGTGTCCTCTAAGGGTAGGTTCCCATGGAGGCTGTCCCGACTGACTCCAAACTTTGAAGCTCAAGCCGCTTGCAAAGGCAACTTTGAGCATTCGTGAAATCAGATGGGGTTTCTAGGAACTCCAATTTGCTACCCGTAACCGGAACGACACCCCAAAAAATCGGAACCGGAACACTTCGGAACGGGAACATCCAACTTTGAAAAAAACAAGTTTTAAAAATGGATTTGGCGTTCCCATAGGCTAATTAGCCTATTGAACTACTTTTCAAGTTTAAAATGTCAAAGGGGGGTGTATAATTGTGGCCAAATGAGAACAAAGCTTTATCTTGTGATTCCAGTTACATTTTATTATAAGTATATTTAAAAACATAAAACCATTTGTAATTTATGAAGAATATGTCTTCAAAACCATAAAAGAACAAATTTATATGGCATGGAAGCCTTACAACATATAATAAAGTTGCATTTCATGGTATAAAGCATCAAATAAAAGTATTTTCATTAATTTTTACACAGTCATAACAAGAGTACAATGCTTCCTTCCTTCCTTAACTAGTAGTACTAATTAACTAATTACTTACAGCAGTAGCAAAAAGCACATCCTCATCCTCCAGTCTTCTCCTTCTTGCAATATCTACAACACACTTACTGGCATCACCTATTATAGGTGAAGGACCAACAAGATGCACTTAAAAGATCCCACCATTTAGATGCATCATGTTTAAACCTAGCTCTTTTGGGGCAGCCTACCTTGTTCTCTACCTCTTCTTCCATCCTTCTAAAAAGAAATGAACAAAAGAAAAGCTTGCATTGCTTGCTTGCTGTTGGAAGCCAAGCTGCCTGCTGCAGGGGAGGTCTTGGTCTTTTACTGAAATCTGGAATGAGGTATGCTGCTGCCTTGATGAATCGAGATGCAAGGACCTTCATTAATTGATCTGATATCTAATGCTTGATGGAGGTCGCTGGTCGCTCAAAGGAGGTCGCCAGAGAAAGCGGCAACCACGTTACTATTGCTCTTCGAATATTAAAGCCCCAAATTAAAAAAAAAAAAAAATCCCACAAATAAAAGGGATAAATTAAGAAAAAAAAAGTTTTGAAAAAGGTAAAACTTTTTTTTTGTTCCCAACTTTTCGGAACATTATCGGAACATTATCGGAACATTGTCACTCATGGGAATCGCCGGCCATGATCTAGACCAGTTGAAGTCGGGTTTGCTCCACGAGAACGCACACTAATCCGTGGCAATAGTTCCGAGCATACGCTTGCGCTATCATGCCAGGTTGGACAATGGTGCAAGGTGGAGCCGAGGTGGCATGGCATTGACGGCAAAAACAGACCTCTTGCTTTTAGGGTTGTCTTTGCCGCTTCTCCGTGGCTGATCTCCGCTGCTCGCTGCTACATGTTTGCTACCGGATTCAAAATCGGAAGAAACAGGGCCACGAGCTCATAGTTGGAGCAGCAGGCCTTTCCATTAGGTCTGGGCTGAGGCTTATCTGAAATTGGTATGTTAGGGTTATGAGCCAGGTTTTAGGAGCGCTGTCGCCAATGTCCATGGCATTGCCATCAGATGCAACATCATCTGGAGCTGCGGGAATTGTGGGCACCATGTCAACACCTCAGAGCCATGGCTATGCACAAATTTTTTCTCAGACGAACAGCTTGCAGAACACAATTGTTTCATCTGGTTCCAGTTCTTTGGAAACGGCCCAAACTAATATGAACTTGCAAACTTCTGGAAATCATGAACTTGGTGGGCAGCCTTCAGCTACGTTACCACCTCCCATGATTCCTCCAGGGCAGTTGCCAGTTTCCATCACTCCACTTTCTCAGATTCCTAATTCATTCCCCCAGACAGGTCAGCCACCCAGTGTGTATGCAGCACCAGCACATATATTTACTTCAAATCAAGCATCTGCAGTCCAGTCTCAAACTCAAAACTCCTCCTTGGGGGGCAGGCCACTTTCACTTCCTGGTCAGTCACAAGCAACTCCTATGGCACCTGGAGCATCCACTGCTGGAGGCGGGTTCGGGCAAGGATCAACAACACAATATGGCACATATCATCCACCAGCAGTCTACATGGCTCCTCCAATGCCACCTTCAACACAGATGGTACCTCCCGGAGGTGGGTATTTTGCTTTGTTCTGTTTCTCTTGTATGGTACAGAGTGTTTAAAACTGAAGATCAGCGGGCAAGGAGCATGCATGGTAGAGGGATTGCAGCTTAATGAGCTTGGGATGGCATGCCTGCATGTTTAAATGGTTGACAGGCTCTTTTCTCCTACAGCAGTGAATACGAGTTGTCAGTGGTGAGCATGGAAAGAGCGCCTCGGGTAAACAGCCTGATTTGTCATATGTGGTATGCTTAATTTTTTGAAATGCAACCACGGCAGCTGCCTGTGTAGTCAAACTATTTCCTGACTTTGTGTTTCCAGTATCGTATCCAGTCTGAAAACCCTCCTAGGGCTGTCATCTTAAGAAGATCTAAAATAGAAAAGAAATTTACATTTTAGCGCGGGATGTCCATGAGATATATGCCATCACAGAAGCTGGTAATTCTACATTTTTTTTTTCATGCAAAATTATTTGGAAAAAGGAGATTTTAGAGTGGCACAAGAGAGTTATGCATCTAATAAGTTTTTTTGCTTGCATATTTTTTGCTACTCCCATGTGGTATTTCAGTAAGTGACCTTTGCTAACATGCTCTAATGCTGATGGAGTTTATATAAAGTTCAACTAACACAGTAACTGTTAGTGCTTGGTTCTGCCCCTCCAGGTGCTATGAGGTACCAGTCTCCATCTTTTTCGCCGATCATACGACAGCCTGCGTTTCCACCTCGACCTCCATTAGGACCGCCACCTATGATGAGCACAGGCCGGCCCCCAATCATGGGGGGAATGCGTCCACTTCCACTCTTGAAACCTCCTCTTGGAATGGGGCACATTCTGCCACTTGAGAAACCACATACTACCATTTATGTTGGGAAGATTGCTACTACAATAGAAGACGAATTTATAAGAAGTGTTTTGGAGGTAATTTGATAGTTACATCCAAAGTGATTATCCATAATCTTTTCTTTCGCCGCTAATATTTTTTGCTGATGCAGCTTTGTGGACCAATTAAAAGTTGGAAACGTGCTCAGGATCCCACTACTAATTCTCCTAAACGCTTTGGGTTTTGTGAGTATGAAACAGCTGAGGGGGTTTTACGAGCTTTACGCCTTCTCAATAAATTTTCGATGGATGGCCAAGAGTTAGTGGTATGTTGTCTAAATCTGCCTTTGCAATGGTGTGGGAAGTCGTTTGTTCTATCTGGCTTCATCTTTGAAATCTACAAAGTGTATATAGTCTATGAAAATTCTTTTTCTGGTTGAGCTAGGTTTTTTTGCCGGCTAGGGATTTCAAGGAATGCCACTTAGAAGTTGAATGATTCTTTTTGCTTTCAGCATTTGATAGGTTTCTTATGGGTGTTTAGAGTTTCAGAATTTCTTATTCATGTTTGCTGATTGCAATCAGAGCCATCTATGACCAGTGCTTTTTTGAATGGACAAACTTCAGTGCTTTCTTAGTTACTTTCGTTATTCTTTTCACATTTTACTGTTCGTTCAGCTAAATGTTGACACAACTACGCGGGATTATCTTGAGCGCTATGTCTCGAGGAAAAAAGAAAACGACAAGCTGCTTAAAGAGGCAGCCGAGCTGGAGAAGGAAGAGGAGACAGCACCTGGAGTTGAAGTGCCACTTGCTAAACCAGCAGAGGAAAAAGATAGCGAAGATGCTAGTGGCTCAGAAGAAGCTGCCAAGAAATTTGGAATTGTTAATGAAGATGATAAGCAAGGTGATGATACTGCTTTTGAGAAGTTGAAAAGCATGTTGGAAGAAAGGTAACAGAACCCTAATTGCACATTGTGTTTCAAGAATTAAAATACCTAACTTTCTACTTATTGTCAGAGCTAAGTCAAAGCCATTACCTCCACCTCCAGGCCCTCCTTCAGCTGATTTAGGTGCAAAGTCATCGGAAATCTCTGTTAAATCAAAGGATGGCGACTCAAATATAGATGGGACACGAAGCGGTAACTGCAATGATATGAAATTGTAATGCTACAATGGTTAGCCTGCTTATGTTCAATTGTTTCTTTCAGATGATCCGAATGCAAGAATAGAAGATGAAACTACAAGTGAACGGAAATCAGCTGTAGATGGAGAAAGGATGGAAGCAAGTTCATCTGATAGAGGCAAGCGGACTGAAAGAGACAGGGAAAGAGACAGGGAGAGAGACATTGAAAGAGAGAGAGAAAGGGAGATAGAAAGAGTTGAAAGGGAACGAGAGAAGGAACGTATAAGAAGGGAACGAGAGCGAGATCATAGAGTACGAGAAGCTGAACGTGCATATGAGGAGCGATCAAAAGAGTGGGAAGCTAGAGAGCGTGATAAAGAAAGACAGCGCTTACATGACAAGGACCGTGACAAGGAAAGGGAGAGAGAACGACGTCGACAAATAAAAGAACAAGAAGAAGATACGGATGATGAAGATGACGATGATTGGAGAAAACGTCGACACAGACAAGAAGAAAAACGGAAACGAAGAATGCGTGAGAGAGAGGACGATTTGACAGACCGGCTTAAGGAGCAGCAAGAGATTCTAGAACCAAAGAGGCAGAAACTCCAGGAAGTACCAAGGAAAATGGAAATGGATGTTGACGGAGACTCTGCATCAAAAACTGCTTCCTTACAGAATGGTGCTGAAACGCCTAAAAAAGCATCTGGTTCTGCATCTGAAGCAAACAAGATTCCTTGTAAGATATGTTGAACTAGGTCAATTTAATTTCTTCTTGTAACTTAACTGGAAATGACTGCTTGAATCTTCTGTTCTTCCTTGTTTATTGTATCATCAGTAAAAATGCATGTCCAGAATGATATATGATTTGGGTTTACTTGAGTTCTCTTTCTAGTTGTATTCCAGTAATTTGCAGTGCTGTTTGGTTTTTCCTGTAGGTTATTAATTGTGTGCTACCTAATTTGTATTTAGCTGCTGGATTTTCAAGCAATGGTATTCACGAGGTTGCCAATGATGGAGGAACTTCAAATAAAGCTACAGGTGATGAGACAGAGCTGAAGCTAGGACAGAATTTTATTCCCAGGAAGCTTGGGTTTGGTTTGATTGGTGCAGGGAAGCGAACAGCTGTGCTACCTGTATTTCATGAGGAAGACGAGGAAGAAACTCCCAAAGAAAAGAGAATGAGACCACTAGTACCTATAGACTACTCAGCTGAGGAGATGGAAGCTGTGAATGCTAAATCACTTTCTGCTGGGCCCTCACCAAATCTTGCAGCAGCTGCTGAGTTTGCGAAGAGTCTATCTGGCCTTACACCGCGTTCACCTAGCAAGGATGACCGAAGAGATGACTTTGATAGGAGGAAGCAAAAAGACAGAAGTAGTGAGAAAGGACGTTACCGTGAGAGGGAAAGAGACAGAGAAAGGGATCGGGACAAGGAAAAGGAGAGGGAAAGGGAGAAAGATAGAGACAGAGAAAGGGACAAAGGGAAGGATCGGGAGCGCACGAAAGAGAAGGACAGGGATCGTGAGAAAGAAAGAACTGGAGACAAAAACAAACCACCCGACAACACTAAAATTCTGGATGCAAAACAACTAATTGACACTATTCCTAAGACCAAAGAGGAACTATTTGGTTATCCTGTTGATTGGTCAATCTATGACAAAGTAAGTGTACATTCACTTTAATTAGTTGTATTTATAGATTGTTATCATGTTGGTATGGTTGTTGATGCTTTTATACCATTCCAAATGCAGCATGACTTGCATGACAGGATGCGTCCTTGGATTGCTAAGAAAATAACAGAGTTTCTTGGTGAAGAGGAGACCACTCTTGTAGACTATATCTTGACAAATACGCGAAAGCATGTTACTGCTGCAGGGATGTTGGAGGTATTAGAAGGGATATTAGATGATGAGGCAGAAATGTTTGTCCTAAAGATGTGGAGGATGCTGATTTTTGAAATCAAACGGATTGAGACCGGGCTGGCATTGAAGCAGCCCAAGGGCTGAATCAGGTAAATCTAGGATTATAGCTACTCCCAAAACTTAAGGGCAAGTAAATAACAGTATTTTTATATGCAAGGCTAGTAGTCTAGCAAAAATACCCAACTCTAGTCATCCCACATTGTTGTATGTTCCAGTTTTCAAAACTTTGGAAGTTCTTTTGCTGGCAATGGTTCTTGGCCACTGCCTCTTACCTCTGCTTTGAAACATGTGCATAATGTAATACCTTCTACTAGCAAAACTGTTAGGTTTTATGTTTTCAAGCTCGTCTCTGAGATATACAATACAGATGATCAATTTTGTGCAAGTATGCAAATTCTTCATATGGCGATTTCTAGACTGTCAGTTTGATATCAGGTTTGTCTTTGCCAGTTTCTGTGTGTTCCTCCCTAGGTTCATATTAAATATTTGGCTATATATGTTAGAGGAAATATAATGTTTCTGTTTGTAGACTTTGTAAGAGCTTATATTGTGGATCCCATTCAAAGACGGTGCAACATGGAATGGAAGTTGTAAGTGTCTGTAATTTAAGAGGCTAGCTTTGTTTACATGTGTTTTTTTGTACTTGGTTCACAAGCCATTCTCCATGGTAGCATGAGGCTTGCCCTTCAGCTAGCATCACGTGAAGCTGCCAGATGCACTGAAGGTGTTGAACATGTCGTGAGAGTTGTATGGAGAAGTGAGGTGAATTTAGTGTTGTTGCAGTGTATAAAACATAGGAATAATAAGCTGGAAAAGTCCATTTAAGTTCTCTGTATTGGGGAGATTTTATCTGGAATGCCTTTTATCTTAAATTCTTTTTATCTCGAGATCTTGTACTCTATTACCCTGCGTGTCATTGATTTTGTGGGGATTCATACTATGACCAATAAGGTTTCCAAATCCGTGAGTATACTTGCAAAATGCTATCATGTATATGATCAATTCTCTTTTTGTGGTCTACCTTCTATGTTCTGAATGGTTGTTGTTCTGCTGTTGTGCACATTACTGCTGTCACCAATTGACCTTTGGACTTCACAGGTTGGCATTTTGCAGGTATTGGAACGGAAGCTTCTGTAAAGAACCCTTTACGTGGATTACAAATGGCTGGGTTAGTCTGTGATTTTAAAGTCGTTTCCTGCTTAATTTTTGAAATTTCCATTAGCTTGGAAACACTTACTGCTCGCATAAATAATTATGTGATATTGCCTCCTGTGGTCTGTGTCCTGCTTGTGAAGTTGGATGTTTTACAACTTAGGCCAATTGGTATTTTTTCTGATATTGTCAATCGCGAACTAACAGTGACCATCTGGGATGCGCCTGTTATTAAGAAGCCCATCTTGCAATGCAAGCATAGATTCTTGATGCTTTAACGTTGCCCTATGTATGAGATATTAGCATTGGCAGAAGGAAATGAATTTTGGATGTAAATTTATGCTTAATATATGAAGCTATGATTTATAGATTGTCTATTGAAAGTTTCTTTCTAGACTAGTGCAAACTTCTGTTAGGGGTTAAAACCATTCTATGAACGTAACCATCTTGTTTTATAGGCAGCTGATTGTAAACTGTCTATAGAATCAATATCAATGTGACACCAGTGCTGTCAATCAACCTTTTACTACTAGACCTGATTAAGATGCAGTAGAGCAACGAGAGTTTACTAGAACACAATGGCAGCATTGGTACTAACTCTAGACCTGTTTAGAATTGAACGTATATCCGTATCTATATCAATCTAGATATTTGTCATAGAGATACATTGTTAGTGGTAAAGGTGTTTCGGCGCTCATCTTAACGCTCATGTCGAGGCATATAGTCCATATTGGCTTTTATATTGCTCACTAGCATTGGATCCAGACATATTCTTGTAAATATCCAAAATCAAGATATGAGAGCCACACCCCGTATAATAAAGTGCTCCCATTAGTATTAGTATGCATGTACGTACAAAAATATAAAGGAGAATGCAAAAAACAAGGCCATGAACAATTGCAAAGATAAAATAAAATTGCAATCAAACAGAAGCTTATGTTCATTTTCTTTTCCTCCTTATATAGCCCATATTGGCTCTATATTGCTCGCTCTGGATAGTTGGATTCAGAGATATTCTTGTGAATATCTAAAATTAAGGCATGAGAAATTTACACCTCACATTGGTACTACCTCTGGACCCCGTATAATAGAATGCTCCCGTTTAGTATGCATGTACATATAAAAATACACTCAAATACAAGGCCATGAACCATTGCAAAGATAAAATAAAATTGCAATGAAAACAAAAGCTCGTGTTCATTTTCTTTGTCCTCCTTATATAGCCCATATAATTTAACTTAATTTATTTATCACGCCATTCTAGACCCTCAGGCCTATATGGCGAAATTGTACACAAGAAAAGGCGAAATTGTACACAAGAAAACTTTTAAAATCACTCAAAGGCGCCACTTTCTTCAAGCGTGCCCATATCTACAAAAAAGATCCATTATCTCTTTCCGTTCTTTCCAGATCTCTTTAATATATGAACTAAGCATATTAGGAGGTACAGATAGAAGCTCTCTTAAGGTAGAGCTAGTGATATTATATTTGTACCTTATGTGTTCATAGGCAGAGCATTCCAAGAATGTATGGTATTCAGATTCAATCTCTGGGTCGAAACAATTAGGGCAGTACCGTTCATGCCTAGGTGCACCATACCAACGACCAGTTTCAACATGCAGTCTATGTGATGATGTCCTGAGTTGCGAGATGAGCTTACAATTGCTTCTGCTAATATTGGCTGTAAGATACGGTTGTTCAACATATTCTGACATGTTATTTATTTCAGACTTATAAAAGCATTTCTTTGTCCCTGTGCAATCCATATCCCATAGCTTGGCTAGAATGTATGGTGTAGCTTGTTCCCTAATCTCCTTAAGCTTTAAAGAACTTGGCCATGTGTTTCCGCCAAGATTCCATCTCATTGCCCACCGACAAACTAGATTAAACCACCCTTGACGCTCTGTTTGGATCATAGCTTGGTAGGGTAACCTATCATGTGGCATGAGTTTGATCCTATTAACATATGCAAAGGTACGACAAAGTGCTTCTGCTTCTAATGGAAGCATACCTGATTCTGCAAGCATAATACCGTAGGGTGTTTGTGCTTTTACTTCGAGCTCCTATGTAAGGAAGCGTTTTTGTACCCTTTCAATGTTATTCCAGCTCTTTTTAGATAGGCCCAGTGCCCATGCGGGGCATCCATATAGCACCGTTGTTCTCACCTGGACCCCGAATAGGAGTCTTCTTAGTTTCCAATGCCACATATTCCTAACTTTGCAAGCATGTAGCATACTGTAGAGTGCCCTTAGGCCACCAGAACTTCTTTTAGAGGCTGCTAGGTTCCAATTATAGTTTTCAGATATTTCAATGCCTAAATATTTATAATTGGATACTTGTTCCAGGGGGATACCACCAATCATAAAATTTTCTTTTGCCCTGGTACCAATGATCATGACTTAAGATTTGTTTATGTTGACTGCCATTCCCTTACTCACAAAATTCTTGTAAGACATCAAGATGTTGTTGGAGTCCCAAAGCAGTTTTTGATATAAGTACTATATTGGCTCTATATTGCTCGCTCTGGATAATTGGATTCCTAGATATTCTTGTGAATATCTAAAATCAAGGCATGAGAAATTTACACCTCACATCTTCGTATAATAGAATGCTTCTATATATATGTATGTATATATACATGTACAATAATATGAAGAAGAATGTCAAATACAGGGTTGCGGGAAAAACAAAAATTGCAATCAGAACAAAAACAAAAATTGCGATCAGAACAGGTGGTCACGTCGACCCTTTTGAGCCTTCAAAGGTTCCTAGACTTGATCTAGTTATTTTGGAAAACTTGACTTGTAAAGTGAAATTCTTTTTCATTCGTGACCATAAGGTTTTGAAATTATCTTCTTACTATGATTTGGACAATGGTGAAGCAAGAAAAAGGGGGTTTGAACTTTTCTTTTCTTCCATTTTAACGCTTTTAGCTGGAAAGATGTCAAACTTTATCAAAAATCCAAGCCAAAAGACAGATACAATGCACAGGGTGGGAATCTCAGAGGATAATCATGATCCACTGAGTAGGACCGCCAGCCTATCTATGCATCAGAGGACACACTCAAATAGATCTCAAAGATCAACTGTTGTTTGGCGGGAGCAAGCGAAGAACGTTGGTAGGCCTTAGTAATTCTAGCTTGTGCGTTCTGGAGGGCAGCAACAGGAGGAATATTGAAGCCCTTAAAGACACGAAATTTTAACCAGCTTGAAATTTCGACCTATTTGGACACGTTTTTATGCAGCGAAATATTTTGTTGGTGTTGTGACGAATTTTTTTTGGGCGGCGCCGCCTCCTGCCCTGTTAACGCCGCCTCCTGCTCTGTTTCCACGTTCAAGGCTGATCTCTATTTCTAAGTCCCCGCGCCAGGTTGAAGATTGTAATGCCGATCTTAGCACTGCCAAGCATTACCACTGTCGCCTTAAGGTTTGTGAGCTCCACTCTAAAAGCTTCCAATGTCATCGCCAATGGCCAGACTCAGTGTTTCTATCAAGGTACTAAGCCTGCGAAACCTTGTTTTTCTTCAAGAATGGAGAAATCTTGGACATGAAAGATGATTTAGTGATAGTACCTGTGAATCGAGGATGTGATAGTAGATTTTAGTTCTAATCTTTTGTTTGGAGCGAGGATAGAATGGAGTTTAGTGCTTAAGACTGTGGTAAGATTAGTTTCTCGGTTCTTGAGATCTTGTCTTTCGGTAGATCGCAGTCTAGAGGTTTAAACTCTTGTGGAGTTCACAAAAAAAATTGTTGCCTGGTTGTAGATTTCATTCTTTGACCGAGTTATTCGAGGGAAAATGAAGCTGTAGAAAGCGGCTTGCTCATAACAGAAGATGCTCTGCTTCTGCCCCTTTGAAGCAACCCATACACAGAACCGACGCCCATAGACAAAATCTGGTTGAATCATGGTTATTCTTGCTTGTTTTTTCTGATTTTTTTCCTTCAATGGCTAAATTTGGCTGCATCAGAGTCTTTTTTCTAGACTGGATCTGGCTAGCTTCTCAAGAACAAGCAAATTTCAAGCTAGATTAAAATTTCGTAGGAGAATTGCTCTCACCGTTGGAATTTCCCTTTGAAATTTTGAGGTGACCTGGCGGCGCCACTCGCGGCTCCGCCGCTCGTGGCTTACAAGGTCACCTCAAAATTTCAAAGCGAAATTCCAAGGTGAGAGCAATTACTCCTTCCATAATCTTCTGCGCTTCCAGATAGGCCACAACAACCATCTTGATGCTAAGTGAAATACCTGGCTACACAACTTATTCCAAAGTATCCGGATAAATAGCCAAGAGCACTTGCTGACTTGTCAATGTCATCCGAAAAAGAGCAAGCAGCCAAGACCAAATACGCTGGAGGTGATCATATAAAAAGTAACAATGCTCAATAGTCTCACAGTGGGCAGAATGCTGACACTTGAGGATCGAATCTATGGACACGCACAATAACACGAGGGCATCTATGAAGAATCTGCCATCAAAGCACAACCACCTTAGGATGAAGTAGTTTATTCCAAGCCCAAGTCCACGTACATCTCCAACTAGGAAGCGGGAGCTGAAGGGACCACTTAGTGGATGGCGGATGAATATCACCATTGACAAACAGCTTATACATAGAGTTCACAGACTATCGTCCCCTTATCAGAGGTCGAGGTACTTCATGGAAGGCCAGAGCAGAGAGTAGGCTCTCCCTCACCACAATTCACACGTAACATGGAGAGGGTGGAGTAGAGCGGAGGCTCCCCTCTGCCAAATGCTGCAGGACACAATGAAGGGTGGAACAGAGAGGAGGCTCCCCCTTGCCACTTACTCACACATGATGTGCAGACCTCTCAGATGCAGTGAGGCCACTGAGATGGATGTGGAGCACCTTCAACTACCCACATGAATATTCTTTTGTAGAATGTCAGGGGAGTAGCTTCTTCCGCAAGCGAAAGGAGTAGGTTGTCACTCTATCTTCTAAGTTTCTAGGGACTATGTTGTCTTCAGGAGCACAAGTGCCGTAAAGGTGATGTTAAAAAATTGTCTAATATTTTGGGACGTGATTACAATGTGCTTGTAGCGGCTGCTGGTTCTGCTAAAGCATGTATTCTTACTGCATGGAAGCTCTCTTTGAATGTCACTTTCACTCAAATGGACAGATTCGGTCGTTGGAGAATTGTTAAATGGAAAGAGCAGGGGCAGACAAAGTTTGTGATGTCTTCTCTTCTTTGATATCACCTACTCAATCTGGCTTCTTACCAAGGAGGTGCATTTATACAATGTTGCAATTGCTTATGAGGGTACTGGGCCAGATTGAAAGGTCAAACATAGTCTATCTTAAATTAGATTTCGCCAAGGCATATGATAGCGTGGATTGGGAATTTTTGAGAAACATTGTCTTGACGTTTGATTTTGGTCAGCAGTTCACAAGTGATATTATGAAACTCCATATCTCTGCACGGTCTACTGTGCTTTTTCAGGGGAAACCCTCCATTGTATTTTTTTGTTGGACGGGGAGTTCGCCAAAAATGCTCATTAGCTCCGCTTTCGTTTACAATAGTAGCTGAGGTCCTCTCACAATTATTCGCTAAGGCAGTGCAGGATGGGATAGTGCAAGGTCTGACTATAGAAGATGTTTTAGGGCAAGTTTGTAATCAGTATGCTGATGACACAGTCCCCATCCAGAAATGGATGTGCCTTTGTTTTCGAAGCCTGAACAAATGGTTGTCTAAAGCCGAACAGAGGAGCTTGTAATACAATGCACGACTTGTGCGAAATGATTGGCACAATAGCAAATTAAGCACGATTTCATTTATTAAAGAGAATAACGTAGTTTTGAGAATTTTGAGCATAGCTTCTTGGCTCAACCTGAAATATTTTCACCTAGTTCTACAACATTTGTACCCAGTTTTTCCTTCATTTCGAAACTGACATCTGAAGGAATCATCACGATGAATGACTGGTCACATGGTGCATCATCGTGGTTCGGTCTCTACTTCCTGAACCAGCGAGCACCTATACTGTGGAGCATAGGAAGTTCCTTTCTCAATTTTTGCATTCTCATGTATATACTATATGGCATCTCTTCCTATAGTATGCAATCTGGTTTCTTGCAACCTTATGAAAAGGTTACGACACTTTTATTGAAACCGGTATATCATATCCTGCATGCCATGCTTTCAAGCACATCTGCTTGTTGTTTATCGTGAGCCATTTCTCTAAGCATAAAAATAACTTGTTGTTTGCAAAAGTGGTCTTCAAGGGAGCTTTCAAAATCTAATATGCATGCGATTTCACTGTTGGAAAAGGCAGCACAACATCGTTACCGCATACGCATAGGCCTCAACCTACAACCGTATACGTCTCAACCTTGCTGACTTGTTCCTTCACCGCTGCAATAAGCTATGAAAGGGGAAGGTTGTCAACTAGTAGCAAATCATTCTGCCATCGCACTAGGCCATCCAGTATATCATTCTGCCATCGCACTAGGTCATGCACCAGTTGGACCTCAACACATGCGGTGCATTAAAAAGAACGTTTTTCTGGCATGTCATAAGCTTCTAAGGTGACAGCTTAGCAGTCCTCTCAAAATTTCATATCATAAACTGCATGTTGTTGTAGGCGATGATAATTACTTAGTCCCAAGACATCTTGACACCATTGCATAACATGCCGTACAAGTCTGTCACGCAATCTAAAGGGCATAATCGTGGTGTTAGAAATCGTGCCCGCGATCATCTTAAACACCCAGAGCCGTATAAGCGCCATTCAATATACTTACACTTTCATGTAAATCTAATCTCTTTTCTGCTGGCGAAGATCACGATGGCGATTTGGTATCGAAAGGCTCGTCTTTGCGAAGGACGAGTCATCAATTACATGCAAGGTCACGTACTGGAGCACCATGAGGTCAGGTTAGAACAAATAACAATGTACATAATGCCAATGCTAACAACATAACTACCATTATCTTCTTATTGTGATATAAAGATAAACTAAATTCTCAAAACTAGCAAGCAAACTCAAAAGGCGAGAGAAACTGAAAGAAAAGCCCCATCTTGGTGTTTCCACTAAAACAACACGATACAACATTAGCTCATCTATGTTCTCCTCTGATCTGCTTCTTCTTTGCTCTAGTTTCCCACCTTGTTTTCTTCATATGTTCTCCTCTGGTTCGCTTCTTCGTTGCTCTAGTTTCCCACCTTGTTTTCTTCATGTGCTCTCCTCTGGTCCGCTTCTTCTTTGCTCTAGTTTCCCACCTCGTTTTCTTCCTCATCCTTGTGATTTGAGTTTATTGCTTTGGCACCCAAAAATTTCGTTTTTTTTTTTGACAAAACCTTTCCTTTTATCTAGCTATTTAGGTTTGCTTTTTGGACTGTCTTCAAAGCGTCGAACCATTTTTCTTGCATCGAACCATTCTTGTTGCTTACGGATATTTTAGCGCTACAGGCTAATTTATTCAAGGGCATCAAATTTGTCCATTGCAATGGAGATCCCAACCGAATGTTTTTTCTTCCCATGAGACGATGAGGTTTGGTTCGTGCCTCAAGGGATTTGTAGACCGATTCCTTAGTATTTCTATTCTCCGAGTTTAGGGCTTTGGTTATTGAAACAACTGAGTTCCTTAATGTTCGATTTTGGGAAGGCCGCCTCCTTTTTTACTTGGAAGTATTTCCTTGCAGGCTTTTGCTTAGACCAAGTTTCCATCCGCGGAGTAGCAGTTTCTATAACAGATCATATTGAAGAGATTCTAAACAATCAGAGATTCAAGGATAGGAACTGGACTCTTGATATATTCATATTGGAAAGAATAGATACAAATAT
>JAANSK020244277.1:0-13979 GCA_011763485.2 Isoetes engelmannii
ATTTTTTCACTAAATCACTCATACAAAAAGCTACTTCCCACATTACTGCATGAGTCCCAAACTCAAGAATATGTTCCGTTTTTTACAAATGTTCCTTTGGAATATGATGCGTTAGAATCTCCAAGTTGCTTACGGCAACCAATCTTTGTGCAAATTTACAAAGGGCATCAAATACATTAGGATCCCCAAAGCAGAATGAGGTAGTTGCACTCAGATATGAATATCTCATGCTGTATTTATCTTTCTCATATGATTTTTGGAGGCTAAACTAGAGAAAAGTTGTGGTGAGATTGTGAGAACAAATTTGGCTCAATTTTGGATCTGGGATGATTGAAAACATCAGGTTCAAAGTTGGCAAAAAATTGGCCAGTGCACTTCCCTGAGACAAAAACAGGTCTTTAAACTCAAATGCCGATATCTCGACTTTTACTGAACCTTTTTGGATGATTTTTGAAATCACTATCAGGAAAAAGTTGTAACAACATGTGGGAGAAAACATGGATTGATTTCGAATTGGGATGAAGGAAAAAATTGAGTTCAAAGTGGATAAAAATTATGTTAGTGAATTGTTAGTAAAAAAACAGCAAGTTGTTTTTTGGATCTCGAGCTTTATAAGGTTTTTTTTTGTGTGATTACACCTCGCACGTGTCTAATAGGGCCTATGATCGTGTGCTAAGGATAAAATTGCAGTTTGAATCACGAGAAGTATCTCCGTAATAACAGAGATACTTCTCAAGATAAATTATTACAGAGATACTCTTGCAAAGTACAATTTTATTTTTTGCACGTGACCTTAGGCCCTATTTAGATATGTGCCAGTTGTAACTATACAAAAAACCCTTGAAAATATCAAGTTCTAAAAATTAGCTCGCTGTTTTTTAAATGACAGAATTTTTGATGTAATTTGAACTCAATCTTCTCCATCATCCCAGTTCCAAATCAATCCAATTTTTTTCCTACATGTTCCTACAGCTTTTATCTGATAGTCATTGCAAAAAGCATGTAAAAAATGGTTAGTAAAACTCAAGATATCGTCATTTGAGTGGGAAGATATGTTTTTGTCTTAGGGAAGTGTACCGACCAATTTTTATGCCAACTACGAACACAGACGTCTCACCAAGCAGTATTCCCAAGTACCACCTAGGCCAATTGACTACAAGTGTGTTAGAGTTCAGCTCCTTTGGCGATACTTGGCCAAGGGACAGTCTTCTGCCCAAGAAAGTTAGTCCATAGGTTAATGTTGGCATTCTGAGTCCGTTGATAGAGTCAATTTGCAGTTCTAGGGTGGGCAAGTCCTTGTTCATCGTCAGGGCCTTTCGAGAAGAGTTCTAGAAAAAACAGCCCCAAGGGGATTCTTAAGGATCCGTCTTTTGGCATCGAGATCCTGGCCCTACGTGATGATGCTGCAGAACGCCTGCCCTCCTCCGTGAGGAACTATGCTAGTGCCCCCTCCCCCCTCTTTCGGAGCTCAATTCCCCTATCCCGTCGTTGAATTATCCATTAAAGAACCCTACTTCGAGCCCATCTAAAAAAATCCAAGATCGGTCGGGGAAAACTTATCAACCTGCAAAACGTTCTGTGGCCAACCGTGTAGAAACCCATCTTTTTTCTCGTTTGGGCCATACAGAGGCTTCGGAATGGCGATTCGACTTCGTCATCTCACCCAGAATTGCAAAGTTACCCTAGGGACCAAGTTGCACGATTAGTTTGGCAAAGAAAAAAAATACGAACAACCTACATGGCAGCGTTCCGCAGCCATCGCTTAGGCCAATTGACTATGAGAGTGTTGGAGATGAGCTCTGCTTGCACTTCTTGGTGAAGGGGAGCTCTGATGGCCACGAAACTTGGTGCCCAGGGTATTGTCGACGTTTTGAGTCCATTGGCAGAGCCAATTCATAGTTCCGGAGAGGGGCTCTCGCCCATCCGTTGCCAGGGCCTTTGTGTAGAGGACTTTTGAGGAGAGCTGCTTCTGGGAGGTTTTAAGGGTCCATATTTTGGCGTCAACACCCTCCCTGTACATGATAATATGGTGCAAGATCCTGGTCAAATCGGACTAAGATATGACCTTCAAAACCTAAATTCTTTGTGTTTCTAAGTTCTTGAAGGGTTCACGTTATGGAGGCCGAGTTTTGGTCCTTTGCACTTGGAAGGTGGTCGAGCAGTCGGGATATGGTGTGCTAGAACCACTAAGTTGCTTAAGGCAACCAGTCTTTATGCCAAATTTGCAAAAGAGCATCAATTACACTAGGATCCTTGAAGCAGAATGAGGTAGTTGCACTCAGATATGAATATCTCGAGTTGCACAAATCTTTCTAACATCATTTTTGGAGGAACAATTAGAGAAAAGTTGTAGTGAGATATGGGAACAAATTTGGCTCAATTTGGATCTGATATGATTGAGAAAACTAAGTTCAAAATTGGCATAAAATTTTGCTAATGCACTTCCCTGAGACAGAAATAGGTCTTCACACTTAAATGATGATATCTCGAGTTTTACTGAACCGTTTTTCATGATCTTAAAAGTGAATATGAGACAAAAGCTGTAAGACCATGTGGGAGAAAATTCAGTTCAAAGTGGCTCAAAAAACTTGTTAGTGAATTGCGAGTATTGGATCTTGAGCTTTATAAGGGTTTTTTGCATGATCACAACTGGCACATGTCTGAATAGGATCTAAGATCATGTGCAAAAGATAAAACTGTAGTTTGGATCACGAGAAGTATCTCTGTAATAACAGAGATACTTCTTAAGACAACTTATTACAGACATATTTCTCATAATCAAAACTACCAAGTTTCATGGAGAGAAGACTGCCTTTGGCCAAGTATCGCTAAAGGAGTTGAACTCTAACACACTTGTAGTCAAGGTCTAGGTGGTACATGAGAATATTGCTTGGTGAGGAATCCGTGTTCCTTTCTTTTGAGAATTTGACCGTGTAACTTGGCCCCTAAGGTAACTTCGATGTTTTGGACGATATGGCAAAGTCGAATTGCCATTCTGGAGTCATCATGCTGCCCGAATGATGGAGGGCACTGGCTTATTGCCTCACGAGGGGGGGAGGGCATGCAGCCACCGCCTAGGCCAATTGACTACAAGAGTCTTGAACATGAGCTCTAGGCAGAGTCGATACACAGTTCTAGAGAGGAGGACTTGCTCGTCCATTGCCAGGGCAGGGAAATGATGTGTTAGAACCGCAAGTTGCTTAAGGAAACCAATCTTTGTGCAAAATTTGCAAAAGGACATCAATTACATTAGGATAATCCAGTTGCACTCAGATATGAATATCTCATGCTGTTCAGATGATTTTTGGAGGCTAAAATAGAGAAAAGTTATGGGGAGATGTGGGAACAAATTTGGCTCAATTTGGATCTGGAATGATTGAGAAAATCAAATTCAAAAGTTGGTATAAAACTTGCCAGTGCACTTCCCTGAGACAAAAACAGGTCTTCACACTCAAATGATGATATCTCGAGTTTTACTAAACCGTTTTGCATGGATTTTGAGAGAATATGAGATAAAATTTCTAAGAACATGTGGACAAAATTTTGGATTGATTTGAAAAGAGGATGATAGAGAAACTAGAGTTCAAAGTGGCTCAAAAAATCTGTCATTGAACTGTCAATAAAAAAAAACAACAAGCTGTTTTTTGGACCTTGAGCTTTATAAGGGTTTTGCATGATTACAACTTGCACATGTCTGAATAGGAGCTAAGATCATGTGCAAAAAATTAAACTGTAGTTTGGATCATAAGAAGTATCTCTATAATAACAGAAATACTTCTTAAAACAACTTATTACAGAGATACTTCTTATAATTCAAACTAACAAGTGGGCAGAAGACTGCCCCTTGGCCAAGTATCGCCAAAGGAGCTAAACTCTAGCACACTCGTAGTCAATTGGCCTAGGTGGTACCTAGGAATACTATTTGATGAGGCATCTGTGTTACTTTCTTTTGAGAATATGACCGTGTAACTTGGCCCGTAAGGTATTTCGACGTTTCGGACGACATGGCAAAGTAAAATCACCATTCCGGCGTCGTCGTCGTCCTGCCCAAATGATGTAGGCAGGCATCTTGGCAGCATTGCCTCCATCGAATTCGACCAGAATTTTTTGCCATGTCATCATGTAGGAGCAGGATCTCGATGCCAAAAGATGGATCCTCAAGACCCCTTCGGAGGCGGTTTTTTTCAAAACTCTTCTCGGAAGGTCTTGATGACGAATGAGTGACTTCCCCACCCTAAAACTGCAAATTGACTCTGCCAATGGACTCAGAACGCCAACATTACTCTATGGACCAAGTTTCGTGGGCAGAAGACTGCCCCTTGGCTGTTTTTTCACTGACAAATTTTTTGATCCACTTTGAAACTCAATTTTCTCCATCATCTCAGTTCCAAATCAATCCAAGTTTTTGGCCACATGTTTTCACTAACTTTTCCTTGATAGTCGTTTAAAAACTCATCCAAAAATGTTTAGAAAAACTCGAGTTATCATCATTTAAGTGTGCATACCTCGTTTTGTTTCAGGAAAATGCACTGGCCAAATTTTCTGCCAAATTTGAACCCGATTTTTTCAATTATTCCAGATCCAAATTGAACCATTGTTTTCTCCACACATTCCCAAAAATTTTCCTTGATAGTCAATGCAAAACTTAGCCAAAACTGTTCAGGAAAACTCGAGTTATAATCATTTGAGTGTGCATACATCTTTTTGTTTCAGTAACGTGGACTGGCCAATTTTTTTCCAAATTTGAACCCAATTTTCTCCGCCATCTCAGTTTCAAATGAATTCAAGTTTTTTTCCACATGTGTCTACAACGTTTCTCTAATAGTCATTTCGAAAATCATCCAAAAATGTTCTGTAAAACTTGATATATGATCATTTTATTTTGCATAACTTTTTTTGTCCTAGAGAAGTGCACTGAGCAAATTTTCTGCCAACTTTGAACCCGATTTGCTCCATCATCCCATAACCAAATTGAGTTGAGTTTTTTTCCACATCTCATCACAACTTTTCTCGAATTGCTCCTTCAAACATCATCTGAAGAAGATCAATAGGGCTAAAGATATTCAGATTTGAGTGCAAGTGTCTCATCTTGGTTCAGGGATCTTAAAGTTATTGAAACTTTTTGGCATATTGGGAGGAGTATATATCCAACTCCATTTTTTTAGTTCCTATAGCTTCGTATTTTCAAATGCAACTTCTCGACCACATCCCAAGTGCAGATGACTAAAACCCAGCCTCCATGACATAGACCCTTCAAGAACCTAGATACACACATGATTTACGTTTGTAAAGTCATATCTTTTTCCGATTCGACCAGAATCTTACAACATATCGTCATGTATTGCGAAGGGTGTTGATGCCAGAAGACAAACCCTTAAAACTGCCCGGAAGCAACTCACCCCCAGAGTACTTGGGAATACTGCTTGGTGAGGCGTCCGTATTGCTTTCTTTTGAGAATCAGACGGTGTGACTTGGCCCCTAATGTAATTTCGATGTTTTGGACAACATGGCAAAGTCGAATCGCCGTTTTAGAGTCACCATCCTGCCCGAATGACGAAAAGCACTAGCATATTGCCTCATGAAGGGGGAACAAGCATACGGGCAGACTTGCCTCGGCCGGATTCAGCCAGGATTTGACACCATGTCATCACGTAGGGGCAGAATCTCGACGCCAAAAGACGAATCCTTAAGAACCCTCCAGGGGCAGTTTTTTTCAAACTCTTGCCGAAAGGCTTGACGATGGGCGAGTGATATGCCTATTCCGGAACTGCAAATTGACTCTGCCAACGGACTTAGAATGCCAACATTACCCTATGGACCAAGTTTCGTGTGCAGAAGACTGCCCCTTGGCCAAGTATCGCCAAAGGGGCTGAACTCCAACACACTTGTAGTCAATTGGCCTAGGTGGTACCTGGGAATACTGTTTGGTGAGGCGTCCCTGTTCCTTTCCTTTGAGAATATGATCATGTAACATGGCGTCTAAGGTAATTTCGACGTTGCGGACCACATGACGAAGTTGAATCGCCATTCCGGAGTCGTCGTCCTGCCCGAACGACCGAGGGCACTAGCGTATGGCCTCATGGTAGGCGGCAGGCATTCTGACAGCCTTGCCTCCGTTAGATTTGACCAGGATTTGGCACCAAGTCAGCATGTAGGGGCAGGATCTCGATGCCAAAGATGGATCCTTAAGAACCCTCTGGAGGCAGTTTTTCCCAAAACTCTTCTCGGAAAGCCCTGACAACGAAGGAGTGACTTCCCCACAATGGAACTGCAAATTGACTATGCCAACGGACTCAAAACGCCAACATTACCCTATGGACCAAGTTTCGTGTGTAAAGACTGCCCCTTGGCCAAGTATCATCAAAGGAGATGAACTCTAACACACTTGTAGTCAATTGGCCTAGGTGGTACTTGGGAATACTGCTTGGTGAGGCATTTGCATTCCTTTCTTTTGAGATTCTGACCTTGTAACTTGGCCCCTAAGGTAATTTTAACGTTTTGAATGACATGGTGAAGTCGAATCGCCATTCCGGAGTCGTCGTCCTGCCCGAATGTTGGAGGGCACTAGCGTATGGCCTCACGGAGGGGGGTAGGCATTCTAGTGGCCTTGCCTCTGTCAGATTTGACCCCATGTCATCACGTAGGGGCAGGATCTCGATGCCAAAGGATGGATCCTTAGGAACCCTCCGGAGGCAGTTTCCCACGAAACTCTTCTTGGAAGGCCCTGATAACAGACGCGTGACTTCTCTACCCCCGAACTGCAAATTGACTTTGTCAACGGACTCTAAACGTCGACATATAGGATCAAAAACATATATAGAGCTCATGCAAGAACAGAGATGCATTGTTACTAACCTAGTGGTTCTGCGATAATATGATCAGGTCTGAAGGCTACCAAAATCTCCTCTGAAAAACGCACCCAAAATTGATCCGTGAAACCGGAAAAAAATACATAAAGAATGATATACTAGCGTATACATACAATCATATTTGGATTCGATAGACTATAGTATATCTAACTCAATATATGCCATTTTTCAATGTATATCTAAATCGATATTGTCGCCTTTTTTCTGGTCCACCTGCCGGAAAATCATATATCGACTTCGATATATGGCGTATATCGAACTCAATATACTAATAGTTGCCAATAGTTTACTCATTGGTGACAGCCTGTCCTCTAATGGCAAGTGAAAAAATGTATTCATGCATTTGTTACAAAAAAAATAACCTAATGGAAACAGAAGGGGGGTTGCTTTATGTTTCGCCAACATTGTTGATTTCCATATGATGTTGAAGGAATTATTAAAGCCTCTTGTACATGTTGCACAGAAAGAAATTGATGGCCTAAGAAGAGTGGTTGATCCTGAGTTATTAAACGTAGAATCTGCCATGTCTCCTTCTAAAGCAGACCCGCTGATTAGAGATCATTCTAACGAACATGTACAAAAAGGAGCAAGTACATTTTGGCTATGTACTCTTGGTCTAGAGGTAAGGCTCCCAAGGTTGAAAAGGAACTAAGAGTCCCGTTAGAATTAAAGATAGTCCTGCAATTCAAAGACATGCTAAAGCGCAAGAAGCAAATGGGCTATGATGGTGCAAGCTTAAGATCATTTTGGCACTTAATGCATTTATGGTTTTGCGTCTTTTCTTCGTCTGTCTAGGGTTCTACAAGGGCTTTTAATATGTTATATAAAAAATAATCCCATCTTCTTATCTAGTGGCGTGACGTTAAAAATGCTTATCTTAACTTATCTTGGTTTTGGTTAGATGCAATTGATGGGAATTTCTTTAGATGTTATCACATTCGTGTATGGTCTGAAAGCTTATGCCAATTTACAAACCAAGGGGAATGGCCATGAAATACATATTGGTGGATACATATGGACTAATGGCATATAAATGCCATTAGTTATCTTACTGCATGTAGCCATGCCAATTATGTGATGAAAGAAATAGATTTATTCAAGCTGATAGAAGAAATATACAACTATGCATCAACTGTTGATCACTATAATTGCTTGGTAGACCTCTTTGACATTTATATGAGGCAAACATATTGCTTGTAAGTGTTGTAAATCCTTTACTTAGAGCAGCATGGACAACTTTGCTTAGTGCAACTAAGATATATGGGTATGTTGAACTCAGATACAAAAGCTGTCAACAACAATTCAATGATGATTCCAACATGGACAACATTTGTGCAAGTTCTTGACAGGAAACATGGTTATGAGATAAAGGAAAAATCTTGCGTAAACATCCATAGTTTGTAAGTATTCAGTCAATTAAATGCTATAATTCTGGGTCTCCTAAACATATTTGAAACCTTTTTCAGAGGCCTCTTACAAAGATCACACTTGGAAAACAAAAGATCTCCTTTTGAGGAGTTGGTTCCATTATTTTAAGGATCTATTCTTGTTGCATTTATTTTGGCGTTTTAATGTTTTGCAGCAACATAAAAATTTGATTTGCTCTTGTGTTTTAAACCCAATGTTTAGGTCAAAATATGATTTGATATCTGCCAGTAGATTATAGGCTAATGTCTTCTCATGGTGAAAGCTTAGCTGCATCATTAAACTGTGTATTGCGATTTGATTCATAAAGTTCTACGTGTTTGGCATTTTTTCCATGTCATTTAAGTTAGTAATATATTTCCATGTGCAATGGTAGTAGTAGTAGCAGATGCTGACTTGGATCAATAAATTAATGGACTTTGATCGGAAGCTTAAGATCCATCCAATTTAGTGATTGTTTATTATTATTACCATCCTTCCCAACTGTTATCTTGTATGTTCTAGTACGTGGTTTCAAACAATTTTCTTGCAGTAACAAAAACTACATTTTTTTAGGCTCGAGGATATCAAAAAGCTCCTCCTATAGTAGCTGGGCATAAGCCTTAGCTTTATTATAAATCAGTCTCAACTGAGGTGGTTTGCCAGATTTGGACTGACATTGCACCTGTACTGGTTGCCAATCAACTGCAAAGAGAGGGGTTAATGGTCAAATCCACCTCCTCTTTCTGCTATTTGCTCCCATTTGCACATGTGTAATCAAGTGAAGATCCTAGCCTGCTACAAGGACATAGTCTACAACACTAGATCCTCCACTCGGATCATCTTGTTGACATGTGTATGAGGCAGAGATGGCCACTAGAGAGACCACTGCAAATGATGAAGTCAATGATGTTACACATTTGGATGTGATAGGATGATCATGGTCAGCTGAGATGCCATATAGCCTCATCCATTTCAAACTATAATAAGTCATCTGTCGGAATGTTGAACCTTGTCAATTGGGCCACAATAGTACATGCATTAAAATCTCCAACCAATATGACATGTCCCAACTCTATGTATTGCTAAATGTCATCATATAGATTGACATATGGGTACAGTCTCTCAAACTCTGAATGTCTATGGTAAATGTTTGAATCTATATGTGAAAAGCAGCAACTGCAATGAATAAGGTACTTCCACATTGATTCTGCAACTGCATCCGCATGTGGCAATTATCCCTATTTGCCACTTCCACATTGATTCTGCAACCGCATCCACATGTGGCAATTATCTCTATTTCCCGTGTGTAAGAAAACAGAAGAGACCAATGACGCCTTTTAATAACAAGCTACCCTTCCATGACCTTGCTTTCATGTGCATTCATTAAATAGTTAGTAGTGCTAGTACCTAGAAGAGTTAGAGTTTTTCGACTAGCATGTTCCCACGTTTCTATGAGGAAAATGCCAGGAATTGAAATCCATATCCTTCAACATGAATTCATGCTATTTCCTTTTTTGCCATGGGAAAGTTCCACGACTCCATATGGAGGCACAACTAATTGGAACCATGATAGTGGAAGTCATAGCATTTGTTTATTTTTTTTTTTATTTTTTTTTAGCCAAAGTGTAAAGGTTGCAGCAGAAGAGCTAACATTTTGAGCAACATTTACAGTTAGACAATAGCATAAGCAGTAGTAGGAACATGTGCATGATGGATAGCCAGGGTCAAACACAATTTCAGGATGAGAGGCCCATCCAGCAGAACTTCCAACATGTGCACCTCGCCCGAGACTCTGTCTAGAAGATATTGCATGACATGAAGAGCCTCCAACTCACTTTGGAGCGAAATGATTGACTTTTCTGAGGATGAAAGGTCATATGACAATTATGCATGTAAATCTAACTAGAATCATGTTATTTGATAGTATGGTTCTATGCCATTTGCACTGAGGTTAAGACCCTTGCAAATCAAATTGATATATTATTTCTTCTTTTACAATTTGAGGCTAAGCCTCGACTACACCAATGGACTTGCAACAAAATTTAAATTAGAAGCGATTTATCAAAAGGTTGATACATTCAATACTTGGTAGGCCTATAGGTTATTAATAAAGCAAAACCTGATTCTATGGTGTCATGGAAGTACTTAGATAGAGACATTCCCGTAGTGGATTTTGACAGTCAATTTTTCATGTAGTTGTGCTAAGCGTTTCTATGCATTGAAATTATAATGTAGTTCAATTTTCTCATTCACAATTATTTTTCCATCTTCGTCCTTTCTAAATATACTTCCTTCCTTTCTAAATATACTTCCTTCCTTTCTAAATTGCTTTCTTATGGAAATGGAGGTTTCATGTTGGTTTGAGAGATTTGTTTGAATTGAAAGCAATGTCAATAACCTTGTAAATCAATTGCTGAATAGGGAGCCACAAAATATTTTTTAGAGCTATTTCGTGGTTGTGTCAGCTTGTAAAATAAAGGGTCTAATGGTGAAGATTGACGAAGTACCTGCTATGCTATGGTGTATATGATACTATATGATCCTGCCATACTTTTAGATCTCCAGAATTAATTGGCACCTGTAAAGATTTTAGGAGAATCCCGGGTTCAATTATTACGGCAAACAAGCTTTTTCTAACTATTATGACAGACATGTAACTTTATTTCATGTGACTATTCAAAACTGGACACTCTTACCTTGTAGATAATGCCGTGACGATTCGACAAAGAATCAAAGGCCTGACGTACAGGTACCGTGTAACATACCATGTATCATGTAATAGATACCATGGTTGGAATTAGAAGCGTTAGACCTTCGGTCTCCCTTCTAAAGAAGTGAGCAGATAATGACGATTCTAAGTAGATTCCAGTTGAGAAAAAAATGAGGGAGGCGAAAATGCTTACACATTTTACTGCAACCGTTGAAGACATACCTTGCTTGGTAATTTGCTATTGTCAATTCATATATTGCTGACCAGTTGATCAAAATATGAATAATATGTATGCAGAAACTTCCTTTCTCCATCGTCAATAAGCATTTGCGCACTGAATCTCTGATTATCAGAGGATCAAACGGTGATCATACGGTTGAAGTTGATAGACAAGATCACAAGATATATCTTGCTGATGGGTGGCTTAAGTTCGAACAAGAGCAAGGCTTGGAAAAAGAGGACATTCTTTTTTGCAAGCTTTATGAATCTTCAATACTATGGGTTGAAAAAATTGGGAACAAAATAAGGGACTGCAAATATACAGATTCTGCCATCAAAATGATACCTAATTCCAAAAAAGAGAAGTTACCTGAGGAGGACAATGTGACAAGAAAAAGAGGAAGATCTGAAACTAGCTCTGATAAAACCCTCAAGGAAATAATACAAGCTGCAAGGGAAGGGCTTCCTAATGACCTCTATTATGTTGTAGAATTTACAGAGCATCTGTTGCAACAATCCGGGCTTGTAAGTTTTGTATTCTAATTTATCTGCTTAGCTTATTATTGATCTTCCCTGACCAAAACTTGATTTGGTGCAGAATCTTCCTTTATATTTCGCAGCCAATATCTCTGTTAAAAATGGGGACAGTGTGGATGTTACAGTTCCAGGTTGCAAGAGCCAAAGGATTAAGTGGTATAAATATCATACCACCAAACGTCTTGGTAAAGGATGGACAAAGTTAGTTCTGTTGCATCATATAAAAGACAAAGATTGGGCATTGCTCAAGGTGACAAGCACAAGGGCCATAATGTTCGATATCTATCACCGTCAAAATCCTTCATCTGTCTCAGATTTTCGTGAAGAATTAGAAAGATGTTTTAGTGACAGTTTTGAAGCATGTGAGAAAGGCAATCACAAGGCAAAAGAATATTGTGAAGATCCTATCAACAATTCTTTCTCTGTGGAGATGACGCAAGACATGTTTCACCAAGCTTCTACCAGCAAAATAACTTCAAATTTGAACGAAGAAAGTCTGTTTGAGGAGGTCAACATGACAAGCAAAACTGAAACTGACAATGAAGTAAAGGAAATGATAAAAGCTGCAAGAGAAAGGCTTGATGAAAGACTTTGTATCATAGAATTTACATGTGCTAGATTGAAACATGGCAGATCTGTAGGTCTTTTTGTTCTGATTTATCTAATTATAAACATTTTGATCTTCTCTATAACCATCACTTGATTTATTGCAGAATATTCCACCCCTCTTTGCAGCCAATCTGTTTGTAAAAGATGGAGATACTGTGGATCTGGTAGTCCCTGGTTGCAAGAATCAACACCTTAAATGGTATTCTTACTCTCAATTTAAAGGTTTTTGTGGTCCAAGCATGCGTGATTTGATCATCTCAAATGATATTCAAGTTGGGGATTGGGCACTTTTGCAAGTGACAGGCCAGAAGGTCATAACTTTCCATATCTACCACTGTAAAAATCCTTCTTCCATATCAGATTTCCGGGAAGAAATAGAAAAACATTGTAATGACAAGACGAAAGTACGCAAGCACGAGGCTCCAAAAAAGCCATCCGAAACAAGCAGAAATATTGCAGATCCTCAAACAGGACTCAAGTTGAAGGCAAGTCAATATTCTGAATATCTTACCAACCCATTTATCTGTGTAGAGATGACTGAAGACAGACTTGTAAAAGAATTTGTAAGTATTCCCATCTCAAGGGCAAACCTCTTATGTAGATCATACATTCATACATAACATATGATGAAATTCCTAACAGTTTTTATCTGTGGTAACAGACTATTGGGGCATCATTTATTCTCAAGCATATGGAAAAGGGTGAGCATGTGCACTTTTACTGTTCTGATGGCTGCAGCCATAAGTTTGAATGGACCTGGAGGCAAGACCTCATCAAAATATGGTCTGACTTTGTAAAAGACCACACTCTTAAACCAGCAGATCTATTAGTGTTAGAAGTATCAAATCCCAGAATTCTGAGAGTTCAGATTTTTAGACCCTCAAGCAGCAATGTATGAACAGAAACATGCACAAGACATTTTTGGAAGAGAATTTTGAAGGCATTCAATGTTTTGCTACGCCAGACTATACCCCTAAGTATCTTATGTACAGAAACCGAAATGGTAAAATATACATTTCGCGAACTGTATGTGCTTGACCTTGAAGATAGATTTAAATTTCGAAACCCTATAATCCCGAATAGACTGCAAGAATTCTATCCACTAGAGAACAGCTGGGTTATGTATGTCTTAACCTGATTTTATATGTTATAGACGTTCTTCAGATGAATAAGAGATGGATGAACCCTTCGCTAGAGCAAGAAGACGGATGCCAAAAACTCCGCCTTTTCTCAAAGCTCTTCTCTGGAGTCCTGGGCGATGGAAGAGCCACTTCTTCACTTGGAACTATAGAGTGACTCCATAATGAGCCAAAAACGTTGATATTATCCTAGGGCAAGTTTCATGTGCATTGAGTTTTCATAAAGTCTAGCTTGTCTAGCTTGTTTTGAGCGAGCCCCGTATTTATCGGACGGGGCATGTTATAGCATGCCCATTTGGACACGTTATAGCCCATGACTTGGGTGTGAGATGCCATGGGGATCCATCGGCAGGCCATCTCCAGCCCATGGCCATGAGGCCCCCCATCGATGGCCCCTGCTACTGTACGGACCTACCCCATGGCAAGTTATAGCCATGCTCTGCAGGACAACATTGGACATGATTAAGCCAGAATACAATGAAGAGTTTT
>JAANSK020244288.1:0-13979 GCA_011763485.2 Isoetes engelmannii
ATAATCAAAGAGACACTACTAAGCTACTCTACTAACCGATATCTTCGCTGGATCCATTCAGACGACTCATCTTCGAATAGCTACTAGGTCAACTGTCTTGGGCGCACAAGGGGGCTGCTTGAGGGCGCTCTAGGGGCCTGCTTGCTACTCCCAACTCGATTTGGGCATCAAGTGGCAAGCCATCCACTTGATCAAGGCCCAGATTGGCAGGTACTTCCTGGCCAATGGGATATGACTAGGTGGCTTGCTAATTTGGGGTTAATCCCCTAATTACTTAATAGTTAATGTGTTTATTAATTGATTAATCACTTAATTATTAATGTGTCACCTTAGCATAGCTAATTAGGCTTAACCTATTAAATACATGCGCCCCTCAATTAGACAATGATTAGTAACTACGTAATCATTGGTGACGTGGCATGTATTTATAGCCGCATAAATACGTGAAACGTCACATCCTCCCCTCCTTAAAAATAATGATGTCCTCAGCATTAGGTAAGTAATATGAAAACTTTATTTATAAACCGGCAAAGCACATAATATCCCATCACACAGAAAACATTTAAAGATCACACTGATCATAGTTCTTGGCCGTAGCCATTTTCACAACACAGAAAACATAGAAGATCACAACACAGAAAACAAAAGAGGTCTTCAGAACCTCGCACCACACCTGTAGGGACAACCTACTGCTCACCGCCTGCAGAATGGTTATTATCATTAGTATTGAAACGTTGTGGTTGAAGGGAACACCCCCTTATAGTATTAACCTAATCATACATTTAATATGCGGTTCTAACCTAGCATGTGCCTATGCCTATGCTATAGACGTACATGCCTAAGAAGGCATTAAGCCCTGGGCTAGGGAACATGGACGTCTCAGTCCCATCATCGCACATGGCTACTTGCCCGACTTTTAAGCTACACGAAGGCGGATGCAGACATTCCATGCTGAATGCATGCAAACGCCCTCGACACTATAGCTGTCACGAGTACCTTCGGAGCCGGAGACTGTGATGCTCCCCGGTACTATACGATGCTCCCATCGTATAAGTACGAGAAATTTCCCTCCTCAATGGCTCAACACTGAGTCGGGCCCTCTTTATACCCCGGGCTACTCAGGAGGAGTAAGTACCCAAAGGAAGGACACAGAGGTGTCATTGGCCTCCCAATCCTTACAATATAATGGGTTGAAATGTTACCTTGTTTTTTTGTCATTATAGAGATATGCATAAAACTAAAGTTTTTTTTAGATGCACTAGCTCAACCAATAAGTTACCTTTGGATGCACTAGCTCAACCAGAAGTTTCTAATTTCAACTGGAATTTGCCAGCCACTGTTCTTCGTTAAGTCAGTGCATGGTAGGAATTTTTTCTAACAAGTAGAAAGAGGATTCAAAATATTCAGCAAGGTACTAGCTAGGTACCGAAAGAGATGTTGATGTTTGTTTGTTTTACATTGTATCCCATTTGACAATCCCCTCATTATTCCATTTGATAGCATCTTATTGTGTTTAAGACATATGACGTCCCCCTAGACAAGCCCAGAAGGATTTCCATAACTTCTGACCTCAAAGGCATAGAATTTAAGAGTACATAAACAAATTAACTGAATGTATAAATATATTTTTATCGTCCATGGAACATTTTGGTATTTTTATCGTCGACGAAACATTTCACCAATAAAACACAGATAAAGAGATGCAAAACAGTTGGATGGTGCAAATGTACGACATCCACGGGAAAGGTACTGAAATAAATGACAACAAGGTTCGGAAAGGCCTGGGGGGTAATCATATCAGTGATTGTGAACGCAGTTTTTAATAATGTCAAACATATGAATCAGATGTTGTTATTGCCATTATGAAGCATAGAATATGAAATTCAAAAGAGGAATATTGTTGGGATAGGATGCCTGGGTACAAAACACAAGGGAGATAATCGAAGAACAATCAGATATCACAGTCCATTCAGGAATACACATTAGCGAAAAAAACTATACCGACAATCTCCATACACATGCATGGCAGATCCGTCTAGTTTTCAAGAGTAGTGCAAAGCAAACTCAACAAGAGCAGTGGTCAATAAGCAGGGTATACCTTATTCACCTGTTGGAAAGAAACGAATTAAAAAAAAAGGGGGGAAGTGCAAGATTAGCATGTTACACAAGAAATAACATCGCCAACAAGGCATGCATTGTAACCAATGATATTAATAAGGAAGGAAGGAAGGAAGCATATTTTAACGTCGCGCCACAAAGGCAGCATCCAATGGACATGCGACGGCACAGTACAAAAAAGGAGCGAAGTCCATAAACAGAACAATTGGGCCAAAGCCCCTGAACAGAAGGACCGGAGTCCCGGAGCAGCAAACATCAAACATCAACATCAACATCAAATTACAAAAGACAGGAATTGGCACTGATAATAGCATACTATCCCCCAGATAGTGATAAGTTGGAGCTGTTAGAATTAGGGGAAGTTATCATGAATTGAAATATAAAGGACATTTGATCCTAGTAGGGGACTTGAACGCAGAACAAATCCCTGCGGGTCCTGGAGGATGGGATAACTGCTACCGATATCGAGAGAGGATATTAGCCCGTGCCAGGGGATCCCGGGTGAGGATATCCCATTATGATCTTGGAGGATAGGATCTCTATGAACGACTGGAATTTGACGCAGTATTGGACGTCCCAGATCGTCTTGAAGGTACCTGGCTATGTCAGTACTCAAAATGGGGGTCCGACAATGGATTCTGTCAAGGAAGTGTCAGGATCGTGGAGGACAATATTTTCGCCTCTCGGATCCCCTAAACTAGGTGAAGATATTTTCAGCCTTCTCGCACAAGGACTTGCCCCGAATGAGAGAATAGACAAGACTTTTCACTTATGTGGAAAAAAACAAAAGAAAAGAAGAAGATTTTTTTAACGTCACACCACTAGATCCATTGTCAATTTTTATGCCATGCGCTTTAAAAAAGGATCCAGCTATACCACATCCCATCATCCAAAAGCAAATATTTGAAAGATACACTTCTACAAGCCACAAATAACTCCAAGGCACCAAAAGAAAATATTGGAGAATACCTTTACGAGGAGGTTAAACTTCTCCTTGAAAGGGTTATGTAAAATAATCCTCGAGATCGGCAGGCCGAGAGGGTTATTTTGCATGACCCTTGAGAGGAGGAGGTTTGACCTCCCGTTAACCACAGGTCCGAGTAAGTTAAAGCACACTGATGAAGACGAGTTGCAGATTGGGTGCCGAACAGAGGTGTAGTTGGAGAAGCTTCACAACACGAAAACTTGAAGAAAACTTCACACTTTGTTCAGGGAAGGTGCTTCAAGGCCCATTAGCTCTGGCTTCTATCACAATATGATAAATAAAAATGCATGATGCAATAACGACAATATCATAAGAAAAAACCGAGCCCTTGATTCGAGCGAAAACATGAAACTTAGTTTCGATTTTAGCCTCCTGTGCTACAGTGGCATGACCTCCAAGAAAGCTTTGATCTATGCTTTGGAAGGTTCGACCGTTCCAAAGCCCCTTTTTTGTGATTTCTGCTTTGATATGTAAGCCCCCATTTTTCTGATTCTGATTTTTGCTTTGATCTATGCTTTGGAAGCCTCTTTTTTGTGATTTCCGCTTTGATCTATCATTTTCGACACTGTTTTGCCCTTATTTCTGCCATACCCACGTCGAATTTAGCAGTGATTTGCCCATTTAATCTGGCGCCATGTACATGGAACAGAGGGAACAGAGGGCGACAGGAACCAGAGGGCCGAGGAAACATAGAAAACAATGATTATTGCAATAATCACTCGAATATTCTCTAAAAGAAGAATATTTGAAGGGTTATAGCAATAAATATTGGAATATTCGCTAAAGTAAGAATATTTCGAGAGTTACATATAATAACCTTGTTCCAATCAGATGGTCGGCAACAGTTGGATCAATCTAACTTGAAAGGACTAGTGGTTAAAGACCATAGTCCATTCCCCCTTTACTAGGCCTAATAATATACCCCCAAAATTGCCAATCTCCAACTCAAAGAAGTCAATCTTGGGACAAGAATATATTCCTAAACAGAAGAGACAAATAAAATAATTATCATCATAAAGCCATCAATTCGTCTACAATCTTTCATAAACAATTGTGTGTGAATGCGAAAAATGAAAATCTAATATGGCAAAAGTTTAGTACGGCGAAAGGAATTAACAACTGGCCTAATAGTATTCCTAAGAATGGACGGCTTGTCTTATTTAAACAAAACATGATGTGTAAAGTTGCCAACCAAAAAATGATGTTTTACGCCACCTAAAAGAAAGTGCCATATTTTACGCCTTTGACCTATGTAAGAATATGATGATTCAATGGTTTGACATATGGCGTCATGATGACTGAATGGAAAAATGAAAAGATGGAGAGTAGGCAAGAACGTTATATTACGTCAAGCAAATTGGGTCTTCGTTTTGGCCCAGAATGAAAATCGGGGCTCCATGCTTGCTGGATGACCCGTAGAAGCAGGTAAGATGCTCCCTTAATTTGCTCGACGCTGCTAAATCGAAGCAGATATGAGAATCGTGTCCCTGCTTCCATTCCACATTACTTCCTACACGTGTGCCAACTTTTAACCCCTATCAATAAAAATCGTTAGTGGGTTTTTACACTGTGTCCAAGAGTGTCTTAATATTCCCATTTGATCCTTAAAGGATCAAATTAAGTGAATGAACGAAATATACGGAACCATTTCATCAATATAGAAAAATATAGAATAGAATAGAGTAGAATCTATTTTAGAGATTTGTATGGTGCATTTATATATAGAGAATAAACATATGGTGTAAACGTACTTACCACCTAAGAGTGCATGCGGTCCCTTTCAAGCACAAGCACAAGCACTCCACCCACTGGAGATGGACGTTTGTCATTTATGACAATACCCCATATCCGGCCACCGGATTTTCGTCGCCTCCTCATGCACCTTTGCTTGAGTGCGCAACAAGAGATGCACTCCCCAAGCATCCCGTTCATTTAAGTTCCCATTTCGCCAATGTAGATCAACATTGGGCTTCCTCCAAATTTGCCAGCCATGGCTGCCCTCTTGCTTTGGTTTTGCCTCTTCTTCGGATTGCTCGGACATCAGACTTTCGCTCTCACTGTTTCTTATGATCACAGAGGTCTTATATTGAATGGGCAGCACAGAATCCTTATTTCTGGCTCCATCCATTATCCTCGAGCTACTCCGGAGGTAATTCTTTGCTCACATTTGTTCGGTTGTTAAAACTTTGGTTCAAAAATGGCATGAAGGTTTGCAGATGTGGCCAGACTTGATTGCAAATGCTAAAGCTGGAGGAGTGGATGTGATTGAAACTTACGTCTTTTGGAATGGACACGAACCTTCTAAAGGCCAAGTATGCTAACTCTTATTCTTACTGAATCAACCTCTTTATCACTAAGCTCAAAAGCAGATATATCCCATATCCGTTGCAGTATAATTTTGAAGGCAGATACAACCTTGTGCAATTTGTCAAACTCATTCAACAAGCTGGCCTCTATGCCAACCTTCGAATTGGGCCTTATGCTTGCGCTGAGTGGAACTTTGGGTAAGTATTAATTGCAAAGAATAAATAATAATAGAACAGCTGGCAATTTCACTAGCTTATGCCTCTATTTCTTCAACAGGGGTTTCCCAGTCTGGCTTCTGGACATACCTGGCATTCATTTCCGGACAAACAATGAGCCTTTTAAGGTGAATAACTAAACTCTATAATGGCGCATTTAAACTGCAAATGCTTATGAAGGTAAGAAGTTGAATATTTGCATATGGCAGGAAGAAATGCAGGGTTTCGTTGAGAAAATCGTGGGCATGATGAAATCCGAAAGCTTGTTTGCACCACAGGGTGGTCCCATTATCTTAGCACAGGTATGCGAGTTTCCGTAGTTATAAAAGTTCCCTTATAGAGAAATTATGTAGAACTTATTAGTATTTAAATGTCTCTTGTATAGAAATTATGGAGAACTTATTTGTACTTAAACGTTGTTTGTTCCTTTTTAAGTTCTTGCCAATTCTTTAGGCCTTTTTTGAGGAATAAGAGAGAACACTAGTTCTAGGGAAGAATAAGAGAGGGCACTAGTGGCAGTAGTTGGGGATGGGTCTGGTTGTGTACTGCTGTAAGATTAGCTGTATCAAAGTAAAGGATAGACTTAACAGGGGAAGTGAACAGTTGAAAGGCCTAAAACAGAATCCCTCTCATAATGATTGAGATATGACCAAGTCTATTTGTTGCATTTTTCTGTCATAAGCCCCTTATGAATTCCAGACAAGTCCAAGTATTCTGTTTGCCTTTTTAAGGTTTTGCATACTTTCAGCACACGTTGAACTGGTATACACTAGTGATTTCATTCTCCAGCATATTTTGTAATTTTGACTCTTGTTAATTTTATGATATAAATAGATTGAAAATGAATATGGAAACTTTGAAGATCGTTATGGGTCAGCTGGAAAAGAGTACATGCAATGGGCAGCTAGCATGGCTGTGGGATTGAATGCAGGCATACCATGGATCATGTGTCAACAATCTGATGCTCCATCGTACATAGTATGTATCCTTGAAACAAATGCTTGATATTCTGTAACATCACAGTTATGCTTTGATATGGTGACTTAACAGAGCTTTTACAAGGTTGAGGGCATAAAAGGGTTCTCCATCTTGCTTTAGAAATGACCCTTTTTTTTCCTACTGGTGGAGTATGAAATGCCTAGGATATAAGTGATAAAACCTTCAAAATTCCAGAATCTAGATGCACCTTTCTCTTTTTCTTGGTAATGTACAATGTTTGCTATTTTGTTTCCAGACCTATATATAACTCATCCCAAGGTGCAACTTACATTTGTGCACAGAAGCTTTTGAACTTTTTAGTGTCCATACCATTGTTATTTTTGCTGCATGCATGGTTTGTTTGTATAGTTTTTGCATAAATGAATAAGATATTCATGCAACTTACAGCTTACCTTGTCTATAGAAAAAGCGGATTTCTGCTGTGTGCATTCCAATACTTGGCTTTCTTCTATCTGACAGTGTGCTCTATACTTTCCTTCTTTGCTTCACTAAAAATGCATCTATTTTATTTCCAGATCAATACTTGCAATGGATACTATTGTGATGCTTGGAGTCCAAACGCAGACAATAAACCAAAAATGTGGACAGAGAACTGGAGTGGCTGGTAGTTCTTCCCTGTTTTTCTTCTCGAAACAATGATTCTAATTGCCACCCCTGGAAAATTATATTTGATGTCCTGCAGAGGATCCCAATTTTAAAGAAAGATTGTACTTGTACACATAAATCCTTCCTCGTTATAAATATTCACTATCATTTATTCTTTAATATATAGGTTTCAGAAGTGGGGAGAAGCGGCTCCAGCTAGACCTGCTGAAGATGTGGCATTCGCAGTTGCACGTTTCTTTGAACGCGGTGGTAGTTTCCAAAATTATTACATGGTATGTTGCATACTCTCGTATCCATGTTTTATTTGCATACAAACTTGTTCTACTCCATTACGGCAAGTTCCCAAGACTCTATCAAGAATGTCTCTAGGCCTAGTTCACATTTATCTCGCGAGGAGGCTGTCCAAAAATTGGCCCGACTAAAATAATATGCACTTAACAACCTTGCGCGTGTAAGCACGCATTTCCTTTCTAGTTGAAAAAAAAACAACTCTTTTGTTCATAAACTCTTTATGTCTAGGATATCATTTTTAATCGTTAGCCCATTATCGTTTGTCCCATGGCCCTTTGTTGGGCTCCATGGACCTTAAAATTCTATCTTTCTTTCCATCCATCCACCCTCGGCCACAAGCCAACTTGTGCAGCAAATACTGATCATTAGCCATTATCATGAATTGAATATCTCCCAAAAAAAATATAACCACAACCACTAAAAAAGCACAATGTTTGGGCAGAGGGTATTTCGCCCAATTATGGATCCATATTATATGTGATAGTGGCCTCTTCTTCTTGAGCACTTCGAGATCTCAAAGATTTTCCTTGAGATCCATGCCTGGTACTACTACCCTAAGCCAAATAGCCTGCCTCGAATCATTATGGTAGAAAATGCACCAAATGCCCCAAATCATTACGTTAGAAAATGTGCATGCCTTCCCCTCCACTATGGGAACCACATAGATGCCACATGGATGTAAAAAATATACCAACATTACATGATATGGTTAGATTACCGACTTCTACATTGTGTCATGAAATGCGTGTATCTTTTTCATAGAATTAGAATAGAATAGAGTAGGATAGGATATATCACCTAGGAGAATAGAAGTTACATTTTGTCTAGGTGCAAGGCAATAAGTCTACTAATAGTTTTACGTGGTATAATGTAGTTGTTGGATTTGCCACATGGCACGTTAGGATTCTTCTACACCTTCAATTTATATATATTTTTAAATAAGATAATAAATATACACATGTAGAATACATGTCAACCATCTAGTCTTGTTTATTTCTCACCTTGACCATCCATTGGAGAAAGCATTAACAATCTCAATATCCAATGTTCCATCTAACCAATGGCTCGCTTTTACATATAAGTGTGGCAAAGCAGGGTGTTGGCTCTACCTCCCAGCCACTAGATCAAACTAGCCATGGTTATTAGAGGCTTTGTTTTTCATTTGTGTACATGTCCACAACTTGCATATATTTCAAACTGAGGAGCTAAAGAGTTAACACAAAAGAAACAGTTTGAATATGGCGTGGCCTTAAGAGTGCTTAAGAATCTTTCATTATAACATGTTAAAGAAATGGTTTGACTAGACCAAATGGTATGAATAAGCACTTCAAAGTCAACCTTCAACAAAAATGCCTATTTTTGTATGGACGTGCATGCAATAAACATTGGCAGCATTGATGAAGTTAGAGGGATAGTTTATTGAATTCAATTGCTAGTTATTAGAGTTGCTAGTTTGTGAAGCTGCTAGCTATTGTATGCTAGTTATTGAAAGCATAAGCACCCAAGGTCAACCAATTTACTACGAATTGCTAGTTATTGGAGTTGCTAATTGTTGATGCATTAGCACTTTAGTCAATTCAATTACCCTAAGAAGGATATTGACCACAAAAAAAAAAGAAAAAAAAGAAAAAAAATGGCATGACAGAGAAACGCCACCATAATGTTGTTGGTGTGGTATGCGTGTTTCAAACCAGTTCGTTTCATAAAGCAGCTGGTGTCATTTCACAGACATGGTCTCCACTCGACGCTAAAAATGCTCTTCTTTTTTTCCTCCTGCCAAGTAGGGAGTAATATGCTCTTTGAAGGGTTCCCAGGAGGAAGATGTTATTGAAGAAATTGAATGATGTCAAAAATATGCATCACTTCTCTCCACCACACCATTGACTCTCTCTAGTAGGGACTTGTGTGCTCTTTGAAGGGTCTTCATATGCCCTAGGAAGATGTCATTGAAGAAATTGTATGATGTCAAAAAATGGGTCGCTGCACTTCTCTCCACCAAACCATTAACTCTCTCTCATAGGGGGTAGTTGTTTTGGTGGAGAGTCGGCATATGTCCCAAAGAAAGGTGTTGCCAAAGAATTTGCATGACATAGAAAGTAGGCTTCAATTCACTTCTCTTCACAACTCCAGTGTGAGTCATCATTGCCTAAAAAATAGCATGACCTAAATGCAGTTCCAGTTATTTTGTATGGATGTAGATTCTTATGAATGTGAGATATGGGCTTAAGCCTTCCTGCTAGGTTATGGAAGATAGCAAAGAAGTTGCAAAATCTATTCTTCCTGAACTCACAGTTAAACTATTATATTCCAAACGCCATATGTAGTCATGCTTGCTGTAAGTAGACTTGCTCCCTTTTTAGAATATTGACATCTCCCTTTTTAGAATATTGGCATGGTATAATTGCGTGGTAGCAAGAACGGGATCAAAGACTTGTCTTAACCAAGGAGGAGGTCCTACATTTGCCTCAAGCAAGGAAGGGATTACACATTTTGTAAGAGATTTGGTAAGGCAGGAAATACTTGCCAAGATGTGGGTAAGAGGCTTGAAGTGAAAATGCAATTCTGCCATCCTTCATTAAGAGAGGCTTCTATGAGAGGCTTCATATTTGGCAGAAAAATTCCATATCTTGTAGACTACACGTATCAGACCATGCCCACATCATTTAAAATCAAGAAAGGAACGCAACAAACACAACAAGTTCTTAACTTATACACTGACAATACGGCATAAGACGAATTACATATGTCACTCTACGAGGATATTAGAAAGGGGTATGGGACAAGTGCTTCATCTTTTTTGGATTTATTTGCACTTCCTGCAAAGCAAGTAAGCGCTTACGTACATAGTGTCCTGAAGGGAGGAGAGATTCCAAACTTGCGGAAAAAACTGAGAACAATGGAAATGGTGAGGACTTTGATGATAATAATCATGATGGCAATGACAAGGAGTGCGAAGATGAATACGGTGAGAGTGATGAGGGACTAGATTAAGTGAAAACATTGTCATTATCGTCGTCTTATAGACCTGATAGGTTTTTACAAGAGAAGCCGTGGCAATCTCGCTAATACATTTCATTTTATTTATTTTATTTCATCTCTTTTTGACTTGAATGCCACTTTTCTAGCCCCTTGGCAATATTGGATTAAGTATATGTAGAATAATCTTGATCATAATTGCAGCGTACATAACCGTTATCCCCTTCGCAATCATCATTAGGCGAGTTCATGCTAATGTTTGGTTGGGAGGTCATCCTTCCTAGCTCTGTTCCAATCGAAGCATGCTTATAGCTCAAGATTGAATTCCACCTTATGAAGTCTAGAATCTGTTTTTCATTTTATAATCCAGTCATAGAGCACTTGGCTTGCAAGCAAGAGGTCTTACATATTGCACTAGCCAGTCCATCCTCAATTTCTTACACTTTGATGGCATCTTGCAAAATTCTCCATGTTGTCGGGGTACATTGTCATTTTCTTCTTTGCATTATTGATACTGGCATAGATTAGCCTAGCTTAGACTACCATGTTTTCCCACAACTAGTTGGTGACAGCTAGCATGTACCTAGCGGAAGGAAGTTGCATTTGCTGAGTTGTTAGAGGCTACCCATCCCAACCCCATACAACCAAATTGCACTTAACATTAGACATGACCCACCTTGCATCAAACTGTTAGACTGAAGTCTAACAAGGACATCTCTTTGTGTTGCTATCCTTACATATAGACAGACCTTGTAGAAATAAATACATGTTTGATCTAGCATTTTCAAAGTCCATCCAATAGAAATGAATAAGTTGATCCTTATAGTATAGCTGGGCTTATACGTGGGTTTTCTATATTTGTGTAGTATTTTGGAGGTACCAATTTTGGACGAACATCAGGTGGGCCATATGTCACTACAAGCTATGATTATGATTCACCAATTGATGAATATGGTAAGGGCATATGTTAGTACTTAAGGCGCGTTTTATTTAACATAGTTTTTCGAACTGAATTGTAAAGTACTAACAACCTTTATCCGAACTGCTATCAACATGTAGAGTTAGCTATACTATTATAATTTGATGTTCTAAAGGATCATGGTGGATTGAGTGGATTGAAATTAGCGAGATGATATGGACCCTGCAAAGGGCATTGTGAAGTTGGATAAGGGATAAATTGTGACGTACCTTCTACAAGGTCTATGGCTGAGTTTTTTTAAATACCGGGTTTTTTCTTTTGCCAATTTAGTTATGCAAGATGCATGACGAAACAATAATATAATAATAATAATAATAGTAAACATTTATTCACCTGCATGATGGACAAAATCATTAGCATTAAGTGAGTTGCCATATGGTGTTGTCGTAGGACAATCTTACACCTAATAATGAACATTGTCAACTTGAAGTCTCATCCTTTCTAGTATCTTCTGCAAGAACTAGTGGTAAGATGGCTGATTTTGGACGATCTGGCAAAACCTCTTTAAACTACTGCATTATGATGTGGTGTAGTGTCCTTAAGTCTGCTACATTTGTTGAATTTGCAGCCTGTCACAGCAGTGTTAGGTGAACGTGACTGCAATATAATGTCAAACTGCATTTAGGAACCACTTATTCTTAGCCAGTTTGAGGTGCAGAAATCTTGCATACAATTTGTAAAATGTTGGATGTGACAGGAATTTCTCATTCCAAGCATGTGGATTGCATTGATAATGTTGGAAATATTGTGCAGATAGGTTACTCCCATTTTAGGTACTCATGTCTGTAATATATTCTTCCAGGACAAATAAGGCAGCCAAAATGGGGCCACCTAAGGGACTTACATACGTCCCTTAAGTTATGTGAATCAGCACTAGGATCAAATAACCCTACATATATATCTCTTGGTTCAAATCTGGAGGTAAGATAACAGTGATCTTTAGGATGAAAAGGAATCCCTGTTTTCTTGAAAAGTATATTATAGGTCTTCTCAACTGCTCTTTTTGACCTATGCAGGCTCACGTTTATGGGAACATAGGATCAAGTGTATGTGCAGCTTTTCTTGCCAACATTGACCCCTCAGCCAGTGGAACGGTGAAGTTCAATGGGCAGACATACCTTTTGCCAGCATGGTCCGTCAGTATACTTCCTGATTGCAGCCAAGTTGTTTTCAATACAGCAAAGGTAACAACAATTTCTCTTCTCTTAAGTGTACTTTTGTTAAAGAAAAACAGTTCTAATTAATCTTTTATTTGGAAATGCATTAGTTATAGTTTAAAGTGTTTAGCTATTAGAGTAAGATTACAATCATGAAGAAGTGAAGGAAGGTAAACGGAGTACTGTAAGAATAAAGACCTTCAATGATGAAACAGGATCCAATAATTTGCAGAAACAGGGAAAACTATCACAAAGAGAACGAGTACCATGTGCTACTCTTTTTGGCTGCATACATGGGATCCCTTTTTGGCCAAGTGAGTCAAGCCTGGATTCTTGGTATGTTAGCTACATGTTGTGTCAGGGAAGCAATAGCCTACAGGAATAGTGGCAACTGCTTCCACTGATGGGAGGAATGTCTTCATGCTGAGTTTCAGGATAAAGGCCTTGAAGCAAGGAACAGTATAATGTTCTTTTGAGCTGAGGTCATACCAAAGTGTCCTATTATCACGAGAGATGGATTGAGATTTAAATCATGTATTTTAGACTAGGAATATTACACCTGATGTCTGTGCTGTCTTACTATTGTGTTATTATTTGTGTTTTAGAACTGATACTTTTATATTATAGCCTGTGCATCACATTGCTTTAGCACATAGAAAATATTTGATTAATCTACTATTCTAAACATCTGAGTACACCTAAATGCACACGCAATCTTGCCAGGGGTCTTGATAATTCTAGGATGTAAATTGCAGGTTAATCAACAAACAAGTATAACAACAGTAGAACTGCATAGTGGGCGATCTTCACAAAGAACAGGCAATTTCAACAAACTAGCATCAGGATTGGAATGGGAAACAATTGACGAGCCTGTTGGAGCTTTGAGGGAGAATTTTATAAGAACAACGGGACTTCTCGAGCAGATAAAAACCACTAAAGATACCACTGATTACCTGTGGTACATTACTAGGTAATTAGACCATTTCCTTTTGAGGTGACAGGTAGTTTCACTACTCAAGTTCTGGCATGTCCATCTTCCTCGGGCAACAGTGTGCAGGTTTCTGAAGCAACATCTGCTGTGCTCACAATTGAAAGCATGAGGGATGTGCTTTATATATACGTGAATGGGATACTTGCAGGTATTGATTATTCACAATATATCAAAACCAATCATAACTATGTAGACTGCTAAATTTTCTTTATCCGTAGGAAGTGCAAACGCAATAAGCTCCAATACTTTGCATACCAACGTTGAACAGCCTATTCAGCTAAATGCTGGGGCAAACACGTTAGCATTATTGTGCACAACAGTTGGCCTTCAGGTAAGACTCTCCTTTGTTTGTGAA
>JAANSK020244299.1:0-13978 GCA_011763485.2 Isoetes engelmannii
GGACGGAGGGATGTGACCCTGCTTGAACATGGCTATCGCGGGGGCCCTCTTTGCGCACTAGGCTTATACTCTGTCACTTCGTGTGGGCCGAGTATGGGTTCGACACTCTCCGGGTCAGGTGCCGCCCTGACTCGCCTATATAGGTGCCGTCCTAGTAGGCATAAGGGGAGTAAGTCGAGTACGGGCATGTGTCATCACGACCCTCTAGTTGCCTGGGATTCATCTTATCATGAGAGGGTTATGCCCTTCTGCCTCATCGGACCAGGGAGAAGTCCCGTTGGGTGATTCCGGGAGATTACATATCCGGCAGGCTACAGTCGCCTCAGAGTTCGATCCAGCCTGTCTACATAGTGTGCACAGGAGGGGCGGATGGAGTGGTCAACCCTTTGCTATTGTCTATATGTCAGCTCAAGTCATTGCCATAACTCGGTCTGATCTATCTTGGAGCCTTACCGGCAGTCACCTCCCTCTGAGTAAGATCCTGGGTAGGATTTCCCTATGTGTAGTATCAGATGGATGTATGATATGTTGTATATGTTGATGGATGGATGATGCCACCCTTCGAGGTAGTCTTATATGTTTATACGTATGTGCTTACGTTTGTTCATGCTTCCGCTGTATAGGAGCCCGTTGAGGAGGGGCAAATGACACCTTCATTCCTCGGCTCACAGTCCTGCCCATTCCAGGGCTTGAGTTTGACGAAGGGCCTATTCGATGGTCAGGCCATCTGATGCGGGATTCTTGGCAACGTATACGATGGGGCATCGTATATGGAGCAGGGAACGTCACAATGGTATCAGAGCATGATCTTGGTCCCGGGAAGGGGGGGGGGAGGCAGCTAATGTAAGACACATAAGGCGTGTGCATGCATAGGGTCAAGAAAAATTAACCCTTTCTAGAAATGTGTGCCCGGCGATGCGGCATTAGTCATGGACATCTTTGTAGGTGAAATAAAGAATTGTAAATGTAATCATCTCCGCATATGTAATGATGTGCCAAATAATGTCTCTAGGTATAATGGGGTAATAGATGTAATAGGATTGAGGTAGGTCAATCGTTAGTCATGGGCACATGGAATAAGCAAACATAATCGAAACACAATAATGAAATGCATAGGGTAGGGTAGATGATGCATCACACAGAGTTTAGGGTATTAGTTGTTGCATAAGATGGTTTAGTATTTTGTGGAAGATAACAAACTTAATATGCCTAAGATGGTTTAGAATTTTGTAGAAATAAATCTAATACATATTCAAAGAAGTACAATGAAAAATTGGTATTGGCAATGTAGACACATGTGATTGCAGAGGGTATGTGTGGAATTGCAACAAATATCGTGCCCTCAAAGTTCCTATGCATGTGAGAGTTCATAATTTAAGCATAATATGATCAAGTTGTAGCCCCTAAACCCTGAACCAAACCCTTTGACATGGTCATAGTACCCAATCTAAACACACAAATCCTAATTCCCAAACCCTAAAACCTAAATTTGTGCTTTGGTGGCATGGTTGATCGCATTGACTGCTCCATCCATGATTTGCATGTTAGATTCTATTGTTTTCGAAATAAAAAAATGGTAAGGTTATAACCTCTAAAGCCTAGACTGAACCCTTTCGAATGGTCTCTATCTTAGCTATCTATCCATATACAGAAATCCTAAACACTAAACTCTAAATCATGGTGTGGTGACATATAGTTGATATTGATAGCATTGCATGTTCTATCCATGGATTAGTCTTTTAGAATTCATAATATGAAACTCTAAACTCTAAGTGGTGACATATAGTTGATGGCATTGCATGTTCCATACATTCCTTTAGAATTCTTAATATGATATAAGGTCATCATCACTAAACCCCTACAATTATTGTGCCATAAATGTTCCCATAACCTATTTTGTCAAGCATGATAAAGAGAATTTAACTTGTGTACTTGGGAATTATTTAAATCCATGTGCAAGCTATCCGTCATTTAATTATGACATCTAATTTCATAGCTAATCACATATCAAGAATAAAATGAAATACTTAGGATAAACAGCAGAGTAATAATGACGTTACCATATTTAAGCTCCACAGATATTAAGTTGCAACACCAAATAATAACTCACTCCAATAGTTGATGACAAAAGAAAACATGGAACGACCTTGAGCAAAACAGTCAAACCCATGCATCTTTTCAGTAGCTTTCAAGATCTTGCAATCATGAATTAGTGTGCTAGTTCATACATTAGCTGCATATGCATACTGCAGTCGATGATTCTTACTTGGCAGAAGCGTTAGCCGTCTAAATTCCAAACTAACATGTAACAACATGATGCAAGCAAGCATCACCACATTATACTTTCGGAAATAATGACATGAAAAATAAGCTACTATTGCCAAATGATGAATTCTAAAAGGAGTAAGATACATTTTTTGCACCAATAGCTAAGACAAAGGTCTAGAGTTTACCGTAATAAATGAAAAAGTCCAAAACCTGCTACAATTAGAATTTGGCCTGGATAAAAAAAAAAAAATGACGTCGATTAATGCCTCCAAGAAACAGTCAATCCAAAAAGGCATAATCTTCCATAAAGATGTCATGATCAAGATGTAAGAATTCGTAGTCATGATTCTAAATGCTCCTAAACTGCTCATGTTTTGAAATAGTTGGCTTAAGAAAACAGCCTTGCATCATCTACATATGCTCTACTACTCAAAATAAAGGACTGGCTTTATAACCATGTATCTCCAGCAAACAGGCAATATCACAATGCATCCAAAACTTTTCTTCCAATGCAGGTAGAATTTTGAATCTGATATATAAAGGCAAATGACAGAATTTACCCATCAACATGTAGTAAAAATCACTTAACAAAACATCCATGGTTTGTGTCGCACGAAATCCCAGTCTGCTGCTTGCCTTCCTTCCTCGAACATAATTTTTTGTTTCTGCAAAAAAGATTATAGGTAAATTCTAAACCAGCTACCCGTGAGTTGTTGGTTATCTCAGCCTGTTGCAGATATGCAGAATAGATGGGACCAAAACACAGCTTTTGGATGTTCTTGAAGTATGCAATCATGAATTATTGTTCTAGCTTGTATGTTTAGTTGCACATGCATACCACAGTGACAACCATCTAACTTACAAATACAACCAGAAGTATTAGAATATCTAAAGTTTAAACTAAGATGCAACAACATGATGTAAGCAAGCATCATTGCATTACTGCCATCTCTAGGACTTGCAACCAACTGCTAAAAATGATGACCCAACTCTTTAAATTAAATCCAATGGTGAGAGCTCTAAATGCTAAAAAATTTGGTCTAAACGGTTTAAAGGCAAACGACCTATGTAAAGAACGGAGAAAAAGAGGGAGAAATGCGGATGTTCTTCTCATATGTTTTATTCTTCATAATGCTGTGAAGGTATCCTAATCTGTCCATGCCTCAAACATTCTCCATACCATAAGAAAAAGAGCTCCTGATGGACTTTTTGCACAGAATAGCTAGTATCAAACCTCCAGAATCCAATTTCTCTCCATGCATTCCAAATTTCAAATTCATCCAAATGACTAAAAGACATGATATGATATGCTAGTTTCATGCTTTATTTTCATCCAAAGCCCCTTAAGTGCCGTTACTTTGAAATTTGGACCAAGAAACTTCTAATGTTACTCACCTCTACAGCAATTTGTTCTTCCGCAGGTTAGACATCCTCAAGGAACTTTGCTGATGTAGCAATACCGCCTCCAAAAAATACCATCTTCAAGCTTGCTGCACATAAGCATGCATGATTTGAAATGCATGATTTAGATTAAAAGACATGAAAGGATGAGCATTCGCACATGTACACATAACTTAAATCTTCATATGAAATAAGGAATACAAAACAGATTTAGAATAGTCGTATAGTGAATGGATTTCATCATTTGTCATTTGGACTTTAACACTTTAATCCACTCAATGCTTAAACCAAATGCATTTTGTTCGAAGTAAAGCATCTAGAAAAATGTGAACTTCACGCATATTCATACCTCGCTTATGCGAAAGAAAACGACCATTAGGGGAAAATGTCTTGCACTGGACCTAGAATCTTGAATAGAAAATAATATATCCAGGACCCTTTGAAGTAAATCTGCAAGGATGAAACATAATCAAATATAAAGCAGAAGGATCGACACATAAATCCAGCGTACAAATATAAAAGGGAATGCAAATACAAAGAGATTGCATGTTTGTCTCTAAAGCGTAGTTCTCATAGTTATCCATTGGAACTATTCCGACCTAGAGTTGGATATTTGCAACCTCCAAAATAGGAATGCTTGTTCAGAGCACCAAGATGAGAGAGCTAAGGTTTTCGCCCAAATCCATAGCCTGCTTCTGCTGCTCTAGCCTGGAGAAGAATCACGACTGAATACCACAGATTGGTAGAGGAGGCAACGATATCCTCACCGCCATAGCCAATAGCCATGCCGCATTACCTTCCTCGCATACGCAAAATTCAAACTGTGTTCTACCTATTGTGAAATTTCAAAATTGGCATTGAATGCAGGCAACCAGCGTCCCGCAAGCGGGAACGTAGAATAAAAGGGCACGCCGCATGCGGGACATGCGGGACATGCGGCGTTCCAAAACATAGCCAATAGACATGCCGCATTACCTTCCTCGCATACGCAAAATTCAAACTGTGTTCTACCTATTGTGAAATTTTAAAATTGGCATTGAATGCAGGCAACCAGCGTCCCGCAAGCGGGAACGTAGAATAAAAGGGCACGCCGCATGCGGGACATGCGGGACATGCAGCGTTCCAAAACACTTTCCAAGGCCCTCCAAACATAATAAAGAAGATACGGAATTTACGTTAAAAAATATCCCTCATATTTCATATACCCCTCCCATATGTTTTATATAATTATATGGAATTCAAGCAAAAAAAATTATTTTCCCATACTTATACGGTACAGTTCGGCCAAAAAAAAAAAAAAAAAAACCCTCCCTTACACTCACGTGGTTTCTACGGTTTTTTCTAAACCCCCCCCCCCCCAACATGGATGTTGGTAAACCAAGATGAAGCACTGACCATAACCCTACCTAGATAACTAATTAGCCTAGTGGAAGAAATTGGAACGGGAGTTCCCATTTTTTAGCCTTGGTAGATGGAGGAAAAGTTTTTTTTTCCATTAGGGTCATAGTTAAGAAAGTTAGAGTTTAGTATAGAAATTCAAAATTGTAAGGTCAAAAGAACTTTCTAGTAATTATGCGGTAGAATTATGCCTTCGCCTCATCGTTCTATTAGGAATTGCTCAAAATTTCATTCGATTTGGAGCTCCGAGTGGAAAACGGTGGGGGGGGGGGACATAAAACTGCACTATAACCATTAGAAAATTTGAAAATTAATAAAATCTAAGAATTTAATTAAAGTAGATTTTATCATTAATACGCCTATTAATGACACGTGTACCGAAAAATCCGTACCCTTATAAAGCTCATATTTTTTTTAATTTTGTCCAAAATACCCCTTTCCCTCCTCAATTTGCTAATTTAGCCCCGTTCTTCGGTTTAACGAACTGCTTGCTGCGTTAATCACCTATGGCAAGAACCAAGAGCACGGCATGGAAGGTGGGCCGCCACGGTCAAAGGCTCGACGCCTGAGCCATAGCAGGTCAAAAGCAGATACCGGCTGCCAAAAGGCTACGCAGAAGAGAAGGTCCAAGTACACCACCAGGAGACACTCCTCCGACATTGATTACGATGACATGGGGTCGGGTCAGCCACAATCCGGAGACTCCGTAGACCCGAAAGTGGAAGAGTCAACGGCAGAGGAAAAGGAGGAGCAAACTCGACGAATTCGAAGAAAGCTCAAGGGGAAGGTACCAACAGTGGAGGGCTCCCAGGTGAGGCCAGAGCCGACTCGAGCCAAGAGGAAGAACCCTGGAATTGTGATCAGGGAGGCACCAGAAGAGACCAGGAGCAGCAAAAGCAGGTGCAGCAGCAGCAGGTGCAGCAGGAGGGGGTGGAGTCGAGGCAAGACGAGGAGGAGGAACCAGTTGAAGAGGGTAGGCCGTCGTATCCGGTTTGGCCCAAGACGCCAAAATCAAATAAGGTGTATAAGGCAGGGGAGCGGCCATTCAGATTAAAGAGGGATGTCGCCTACGCCAAGAAATTGGTGGTTTATAATGAATATCTTCAGCGATGGACGACGTACCATGATTTGTACAGGCAGCAGAGATGATAAAGGTTTGTTGTGAGAGGAAGGCCAGCAGCAGCACAGCCGAGGAAGCCACCACCTCGACCAAGGAAGCCGAAGATGAGGAGGTTTGGACCGATCTACGTCCACAGTTGGGTTTCCCGGGAGATTCGACACTTCCAGGAGTGCATTGATCTTTTAATCTGAAGGCTACCATTCGAGAGGTTAGTTCGAGAGGTCATGCAGGATTTCAAGACGGACCTCCGAGTCACCCCGGGGATGATAAGAGTTCTGCAGGAAGCAACAAAGGCCGAGTTGGTGAGACTATTCGAAGAAGGCAACCTGTGTGTTGTCCATACCAAGAGGGTAACTGTGATGTCGAAGGATATAAATCTAGCCAGGAGGATCAGGAGGGATAGAGCAATTGGTGACTTTTAAAAGTGATAGAATTGGTAAAAGAAATTTTGTGATTTCTGTTAAAATTTTCTTGAAATTTGCCTGTTATCTTGATAAAAACTGATGGATATGATGAATCATTGTAATTGAAAATGCCCTGAGCAATCTAATGTGTATTTAAGTTAACGTGCTAATTAAATTGATTAGAAATATTGTCAAAAAATTGCACAAAGGAGGACTACTCGGGTCACTCCGCGCGGGGAGGCCTTTCAAAGCCTTTGGGAATGCATTGGGCACGGAGTAACCCGAGTGCCTATTTGGCTATAGAAAAGTTTTTTTTAAGTTAAAATTTTTTGTGGTACCTCGCAGTGATAGGATGTACTAACAACCTTTGCAGCTTAAAATTCGACTTTTGGTCAAAATTAAAGGCTCGAAGGGACCACTCGGGTCACTCCGCGCGAAAATGCTTTCCAAAGCCTTTGGAAACATGTTTGGTGCGGAGTAACCCGAGTCGAAGGGGTTTTTCTAATTTGATCCAAATTCAAGGGGAAAACTTGCTAGTTACCCTTTTTGACTTGAATTGATTAGTCTAGCACTTCAAATTGACCAATTAGGAGCCATATTCACCTAGATTCTAGATCTTTAGAAATCTAAGGGGGGGGGGGGGTACGAAATCCGAGAAATTTGACGTGTCAGAGTCATAATGAGGGTGTCAGGGAATTTAATGAAGCAACCTAGTATATATAGAATACTTTAGATTTGTTCAAACTCACCTAGTTCCTTCTCGATTTTCGCCCAACCGAACTTTCTATCCACAGTAGATTCTCTCTCAACTCCTTTTGCACAAGCTATGGCTCCACCAACAAATTTTGTTTTATGGTACGACTCCTCAGACCATGCACAAGAGACAGCAATAGAGGATATCTATAGCGTCTTTACCTATAGATTCAATCTGCAAGAAAACCCTAGCCAGAACCCCTTTCTATGCAGATATCCTTCGACAGTTTAATGAATGGATTCGACCACAACACGTGATCTTACCCCCAAGAGAAGGAGACTGGATTTCTTTGACGGGGCTAACCGAGGCCTTGGGAAGCACTGCCAGGATCAAGACTCATGTATGGGACCAGACCAAAAACCTGCCCGAGTACATGACATGCAAAGTCGAGCGACACAGGTACCTCACTGCAACAATAGCATTAGCTTTATTCATGAGTTTCAAGGTAGAAAATAGGGTACGGGATCCATCACTCCAACCACTGAACCTGACACCATTGAATGTAAGAAGCGCTCAAAGCTTCATTCAAGAGCTCGACACAGCTGAATACATCATGTGAAGCACGGGGAAGGGCAATCTTCACATTGAAAAGGACTATGAAGAGTACCATGAAACCGAGGAGGATGAGGAATGTACCTTGGTAGAAAGAGCAAGGCAAAGGATACTAGCAAGAGAACATGCAGCACCAGTTGTGGAAAGAATGTCTTAAACCTCTAAACCTTGAGCGCACAGTCCTAGGAGGAGGGGAGGAAACTGTTACAATTTTTGAAAGCTGTGAGACCGCTTAGGGGTGGTAGTTAGGAAGTTGGCGATCTGGGAACATTCCAAGGGTCGAATATCGCCTAGGGGGTGTATGGAATATTTTAAATGGCATTTGTTTCGTATGTTAAGGTGACTTTTTTATAAAGAGGCCCTTTTAAGTTTATGAACCATTGGGCTTAGGGGTCCAAGTGGCTTTGGACAATAAATTCCAAAGGGAATTTATCCCTTCCAGATCGCAGGCGGGCCAGGGGATCTGCCAGAATTGTATCAGGGGATCGATCTATCAATAGGGGAGATATTTTGATCTGGAGTCATAATATCCTCTATTCTTAGCCTTGGTATTCTTATATAAGGGATTGGGGTGCTTCTGAAAAGCACACAGCGATTTTGGGAGCAATCTGGAGGAGCTCAGATTCTTGCTAAGAATCCATAATTTAGTGTTGTTTGATTCTGAATCTTTTTTCTTGATTGCTTAGAGGCCATTTCGACATCTTTGGAGTTATTCCTGAAGCTTTCTTGCTTAGTTGAAAATTATCCATTGTTCTTGTGTTTATGCTCTCGTGGTTGAACAGTACTGCAATTGCAGTATTAGTTCTTGTGGTGGAACTTTTCGGGAAGCTGGGCTTCATACTAATCCAAGGGATTAATATCTTTCTTTTGAGCTGTAACAATTTGGTATCAGAGCTAGGTTGAGCCTAAAAGCAGACCGGATTTCCAATGGAGGTGTGGATGGGCATCTCAAAAATCATCGAAATGGCATGAAAAAGGTGGACGGAGAAGAATAAGAAGAATCCTGGATTTTTGAGCTAGGCATCGGTTTGAAGAGCTGGGCTCTATTGAGGGATTAGCAAGAGGTTGCTAAGATCAAGCGGCCCTTCTCTGTACCAATCGCGGAATAACGACACAAAGAGCATTTCAATGAACAGTTTTGGGAACGTTCTCGGATCATCATAGGTTGGACTGAGTATCATTCTTCAAACTCTTGGAGAGGTTAGACGACATTCAAAAGTTGCTGCAGTACTAGTTCTTGTGATAGAACTTCTTGGGAAGCTGGGCTTCATACTAATCCTGGGGATTAGTATCAGTTGAGCTTGGGGAGTTCTGGGAACTGAAGGAATGGGGAACTCAGGGAGTTCTTGGTAGCTTATTTGAACCTTTCTTTTGAGTTGTAACAAAGGGTTAAGGATTAGATGTACATTCTTGATTCACGAGTCGAGAATGCAATCAGGCTCGAGGCTTTGCATTGTTCTCGAATCACGAGTTGAGAACACGAAAAGCGCCGAGCCTGGTTGCATTTTTTATTCGCGAGTCGAGAAAGCACATGACATCATTCATGCTACCTATTCCCTGCACTTGAAGACATCCCTATGATGGTTTGCTTGAGGCTTGTATTCCCGACTCGTGAGTCGGGAACCTAGATAGGGTTAGACTATCGCTAGTATTCTCGACTCGCGCTAGTATTCTCGACTAGGGAGTCGAGAATCCTAGACGGGTTAGGATCAGCATACATTCTCAACTCATGACTCGAGAATGCAACTAGGCTTGGGGCTTTGCACTGTTCTCTACGCGTGAGTCAAGAACATGGAATGCACCGAGCCTGGTTGCATTCTCGACTCGCGAGTCGAGAAAGTGCATGACGTCATTCAGGATACCTATTCCCTAGACTTAAAGATGTCCCTACGAGGGTTTGCTTGAGGCTTGTATTCCCGACTCGTGAGTCGGGAACCTGGGTAGGGTTAGGCTATGGTTAGTATTCCCTACTAGCGGGTCGAGAATCCTAGAAGGGTTATGATCAGACGTACATTCTTGACTCAAAGTTGAGAATGTGTGTGGCGTCACTAAGACTACATACTCTCTGCATTTGTTGATGTCATCTTTTTGATCGAGCATTTTAGGGCTTTAACAAACAAGAATACAGGCCATTTCAAAAACATTGTGGCTTGGGTAGTATAGCAAAACCGAAATAAGATCTATTCTAACACACTTATAATGCAAAAAAATCTACGTAGAAATACTTGGTGGATGTGGTGGATGCAGAGCCCTCTTCCATATTTGGTCAGGGCATTTTAGTGGAACTCGCACCTGTAGAATAAGGATTTGTGGGGCTGCAATGGAGTATAAGAAAAGTAGGTAAGATCTGAACACAGAAACAGTCAAAGTAAAGAAAATTTTTGGAAATATAAGAACTGAGCAACATCGACATGGAAACAAAGCCAAAGATCAGGGAAGTAATAGTTGTACAGTTTAACATGTTTCTAAGGAGTTACAGCTGAGATATAGAAACATTAAAATTTAAAGAAAAATATATGCAATAAGAAAACAGAGAAAAAGGTCAGCATCATACTACTTTGAGACATTGACATGGTTCTAAACATAGCTGGAATAGTATTTTGGCAGAGGAGTAAGTAAAGCATACGAAAATCGACAGACTAAATTAAAATCAAGGATACCTGAAATCACTTGGTTCTTAGGCAGATTTTTATTCCCGAGAAACTTGGTGTGGAGTCAATATCATTCATGTGGAGGACCCCCTCGCGCTGCGCTTGGTCTGGCTGATCCAGTTGAAGGTAGAAGCCAGAGCAGAGAGGAAAAGAAGGCGAACAGGGTCTGGTTGATCGAGCATAAGGCACAAGCAGCCGCAGAATAGAAGTCGAGAATGACATTTTGGGACAAGGAATTTTTGGACACACATTTATTCTTGGTATTTACGAGAGACATTATCATTAATTGCCATTTATTGTGTGTTCCGACCATATGCCACGCCAGCACCTATCATTACAAAATAAACACGTGTCATATCATTATTTAAAGGAACTGCTATGACGAGTGGCTAGTTGACACGTGCCTAAACATTTACATAATTATTCTAGGAGATGTCTAAAATACAAAAAGATTCATGCACATATTTGTACTAGAATAATACATAATTATTCTATCACATATTTATTCTAGAAAAATAATAATTATTCATATACATAATTATTCTACCACATATTTATGTATGAAAAATATATAATTATTCTAGCACAATTTTATACTAGAAAAATACATAATTATTCTATCCCAATAAACACACATGTTTAAAATGGTTTACATTGCCAACTGATTTTGTTTTAAATTTCCAGAACACTTTTCCAACTGAAAATGCTACTTCCAAAGCAAATGTGCCTGGGGCAAGTGTGCCAGGGGCAAGTGTGCAAGGCAACACTCAAGGCTTGAGTGGAGGAAGATGGAGTGCATGCTTGTGCACCCTTGCACTAAGACAACTTTTGCAGAGGGTATCATAACTGCAGTGGATCCATTAGATAGTATTAATGATTAGAATAGAATAGAATAACTTTTTTATCGTCCGCGGAGACCAATTGGCCTATGGACCTGTACAAAGGAAACAACATACGCATTACGGCCCGGGTGAAAAAGCCCCCGTGGGGAAAAACTATGGCAGCAATGAGCATGTTGGTATACAAAACATGTTATCACAAGCTAGAGGGCCAAAGCCGATGCTGTTCATCCATGACATCTTGAAGATATGATCCAAGAGTTCCTACCACCTCACGTTCAGCAGGAGATGGATTGGCTCGGTATCCTCAACTGTAGGTATCGTGCCCGAATTTGTTCATAAGGGGGGATGTCTACAAGGTATGGTGTTTGTCCTCAATGACGTCCTGGCCGCAGCTCCGGCAAGTCCTACCTTTGCGTGCCTCCCCTGCCCATCATCCTGTCTCAATACGGAGGTGATGCCCCCCCCCCCCGGTTCGGATGGAGGCGATCAGCTTATGCTTCTTCATAGAAAGGGGAACGCGCATGTACTACTGGGGTCCCCGGACGAGCGTGGAATTGACCTGCTATCTGTAGTGTCCGAGTTTTGACCTGTGCGAGGGACTCGACGTCCCAGAGTTTGCCAAGGAAGCAGGTGTCGAGGTAGGTCTTCAGCTTGTCGTGTTCCTTCTTCGTGCGAACGCGTACGCACCTATGTGCCTGGACGTTCCATTGGGACAGCCACTGCGCCTGTTTGTCTTTCCAGCAGGCTTTAAGGCGTTGAGGGCCCATCACGACTGCCAAACCCACCATTGGCAGTCGGTCTTCATCCATGCGAGCGACGTTCTGGAAGTACATGAGGTGACGACATATTGCTACTCTCTGTAGCGGGAGGAAACCTGTTTCCTGAAGCAGTATCTGATACGGCATTGTCTGCTTCACCCCGATGGCACGTGTCAAGAAAGCCTTTTGCACCCGTTCCAGGTCAGCCCAAATGGTGGCGAAAACGACGGGTCCACAAACTTCCACGCCATACTTGGTGCTCCCAGGCGTACAGCTCCACCTGGTAGCTACTATTCTGCATGGCGTGCAATGCCTTCCAGCCGGCTACCACCCGTAGTCAAATGCAGCTATCCCAATGCATAGTAGTGGAGAACTCGATTCCCAAATATTTATAGGTGGGGGCGACCTCGACAACCTCCCCTTGATATGTGAGGGCGTCTGCGGGGTGCCGCGACGACGAGATCAGCATGACCTTAGTCTTTGCGAGGTTGACTCCCATGCTGGTGTGCTGGCAGAAGGCGGCTAGTGCATCCAGTTGATGCTGCATGTCCGCCGCGTTGTGTGCCAGGAGGTCAACATCGTCGATGTAGATCAGCTGTCTGACAATGTGGTGCATCAGTGGGGCACCCATTCCACCATGCAGGACCATCCATTGCTTCAACTAGTCAATGTAGAGGCCAAACAATGTCATCAAAAGGGGGCAACCCTGGCATACCCCACTACTATAGAATGGGCTATTAACGTCGTCGGTTTGCGACGTATACCCAACGTCGACATCACAAAATGATCGCGCGTTCTCAAGACGTTGTTGAGATTTTTTCACGACGTCGCAGGTGCTACGTCAAACGTCGCAATAAAAACGTCTAAGCAGACGTCGCAATGGCCTACGTTGCAACTGCAATGTGCCATGTCGCCACTGCAACATACGACGTTGCCATGTCAACGCCACGTCGTGTATGCAACGACGAACATAGCAGATGCGACGTCGCGTTGAAGGTGCAACGTGTTAAGTTGTATGTTAAACACCTGACGTTGCACATGTGACGTCGCGTTGAAGGTGCGACGTCGTGTACGTTTTATGTGCGACGTAACATCTGATACGTTTTTTTAGTAGAACCCTAATAAAAACTCGTGGCTTATTTGCTTTGCTTGCATGGTTTGCACCTAGAACCTTCTATTAATGGATGATAATGCTCTACCAAGTCGTGCTGACTGTCGAGTACAACGTACTTCGCAGATTATAGAGGATTTAGCAGAATAGCGAGACAAGAGGATGTTACTTTGATAAGATGCCAAAGTAACTATCATTTTTTTCATGAATACTAGAGCGATAAAATCACGTGTGATTGAAAACGATGTGTGGGCCAAAAGAGGCACTTCAGATCAATTGACACGGACCATCTCATAAATGGGGAAGACACGAAGGCCCAACTACATCGTATACTCATGCTGTATATGAAGTGCGTTTCCAAACTCAAGTTCATATATGATGTTCGTTACAACATAGAATTTATGTTATCTTGTCTTGTAGGTCATTTAACCTAACAGGTTCTTAATCCCAAGCATAAGAAAGCTTCAGAAAATGCAATGAGAGAAAGAACAAGAAACAATTAAGGGTGTTCTCTTATTTTCGGATTTTTGTGGCAAGAACCAATTCTCTTAATGGGTTAAAGCACAATATTGGGGGGCAAAACCGCGCACGGGAAGCACCCCATCAGCACCCGGTCCAAGAATAAGTTTTTATTTTTATCTTTTTTTTTTTTACAACTCCGTTGAGGCTGAAATTTTGTATTCATAGGCGAAACACAAATGCGTTTCAGGGAAAAATAT
>JAANSK020244310.1:0-13976 GCA_011763485.2 Isoetes engelmannii
AGATTCAGCATGAAGAAATATGAAGCGAAGATGACCTCAGAAGCCGGTTTACTCTCTGCAGTCCAGGACTCTATGACAAGAATAAAAAAGCTTGGTGTAAAAGGGCCTACAATCTAAAACAATCCCAGTAATAGGCTCTAACAAACACTCTCAACGCATGAGAGAGTTGCCCAAGACGCTTTACACAATCACGAGGCTCAAAACTGAACCCTTGGAGTTGCCCCTGGAGCTGTATGAAGAATGTATTGTCTCAAGAAGCAGCAGGAGTTTTGCAATCGCGCAGGCCCCATTATTGTGCAAAAATCTAAACTCAATGGCATCAGAGAGCTTCGTTCAAGCGGACAGGGGCTCTCTTAGAACGTTTTCAAGAGGCAAGCACAATTCCACCTGCTTTGATTCTAAGTTTGTGGCCAAGCCGGTTTGACAAAGAGCATACCACTGCATAAGAGCATACCTGGATAGCTTTGCCTGGCTTCCCGCTGAATCTACTCGTCCAAAGACTTGCCTCAATTCAGCCTTTTAATTGACGGAAGTAGGTACAAGCATGATGGGACCTAAATAGAAGCCTGAGCTCCATCTGACATCTGCCGATAGGAACGCGCGATCCCATCCAGCCATAACCATAGCACATGAACAAAAATATAGGTTATTTTTTGTACCCGAGGTGCCACCATCAGCAGCATACTATTCTAAATACGAATACCATGCAAAACCATTACAAATCTTAAGTAATAAATATACGGTCTTTTATGGGGGCCACATTATAGTTCATTCACTTTGAAGCTTAGATATTGTCCTCCCTTAATTTATTTACTTTCAAGGTTAGATCACTGTCTTCGAATGCAATACTGCCGCCAAATTTTGAACACATGTCCTAGAGGTCGCTAAGCCGAAGCCCAAATGGAGCAGCAGATCCGGCTGCGCAAAATCCAACAGAGGTTTCGCATGCGAGGTTTCAGCCTTAGTGTTGATGCCCTCAAAGAAGTTGCATTATTCTTAGATGATTGCCCCAGCACTGAGGATGATGCAGTGGAAAGATTGCTCGAGGAAGTCGACCGCGTATCAGGTAAGTCCTAAATGTAATGGCAATGTAGAATTTTCCTTGGTAGCGCTGGAGTTTATATTGGATCCGCCCATGCAGTGAAGAGTAATGTTCTAAGCAAGGAAGCGGTTCTGAACATAATAGCAGCTATTACTGGATGTAGTAATGATGGACATAATGCACTTCGAGTGATTAATGCATTTGACATGCGAAGGTTTTGTTACGATGCAATAAGAAAAGTATTTTACCTGTAAGTGATTGTCACCTGAGTTATTGCTGATAATTAGATCTTCTGGTCAAATCTACCACGCCTGCATCATCGCCATTGCCATTACTTTGTTGTTTTGTGTTAGAGCATTCCATTATAAATGCATTCCATGCAAAAGAAGCACAATAAATCATCATGGGTAATTTTGTTGTAACTTTATGCTGTATGCTTGTTAAATTCCTAAGATCGTAGTTTCTGTAGATTTACAGATAATTTGACACTTCATGGAGATGCACAATCAAAGGCGTCCCTTTACCGTGATAGGCTCCAGTTGTTACAACAGCGTGTTGTTCGTGACAAGCATTTTGCCAGGCCTGTTTTTGAGATTGATGGATCATCCAATGGTGCTTGTGAGGTATCTGATACTCGTGCCAGTACCATACACGTATCTTTCAATCATAAATTCTATATCACGTTCTAAGTCTTTATAGTCATGTTTCAGATGACCTCAGTACAATCACTCATTGGCTGCAGAGGAAAGAGATGGGTAATGGGTGTTGTTTCACAACTAGAAGATGGCCGATTTTATCTTGAAGATCTTTCTGCAGCTGTCCCTGTTGATTTTTCATCTGCAATATCCTTCTGAGTTTTAATAATAAGATTTGACAGAGAAATGCCATTTACAGTAAAATTCCTTAACACCTTGCTGCACAAAATTACTTCAGGCTTTCTTACAGAAAATTCTGTTATACTTGCCGAGGGGATGTTGCAACCAAATGGCACATTTTTGGTAAGCTGAGGCTAAGTCCATAATCTTAGAACTAAGATGCGCTAATATCCTCTTCTTAGCTGTGGTGGGTTGTTGTGTGCTTATAACAGTAGTGCAGTGCATGCAAAAAGATGCTTTGTAAATATCCAGATCTGCTGTTTAGAGAGCAGATGTATTTAGGTTCTCTATGATTGACCATCGGCATTTCAGTGGGAAATGGATCTGCCAGAGCTGTGGTTGGATTTAAAATTTCTAAAATCAGGGACCGTTTGGGTGAATAATACAACTATAAGCTGTAGGACCAAATAATACGTCTCCTAGAAACATGTAATCTAGGTACAAATCAAAATAAAATCGAAGTATTAAAGAAACTCAGGGTTTTCTCTAGCAGCTGGCGCAAAATATGAGATGATATGTGTTTTTCTCTATCTTTTGGCACTTGGATACACCTCAAAGAAACCACTCTAGAGCCACTTTGTCCTTCAGGTGGAAGTGGATCAAATTTCCACTTGTTGCTCTTTTTGTCATTGAGGTTAATGCAACTGCATAAGATGGTGTCGCTGCTTAAAATGCAAACTCGCGTGTTGCTCGAGTAGAGTTCTGCTAATTTATCATTTTTGAAAAAGTTGCTTTCAGCCAAGTGTCACACTTTGTGAATTTCTTTTGGGCAGTTGACCAGCATTAACTGTTCACCCTATCTCAATCTGAGCTGATAAGAGGTTATAGCAGACCTCACTTGTGTGCCAAATGATTGCATGATCACGGATATTGAGAAAATACCTGTGCAAAACGGGCCCCTTTGATCGCGAGGTCAGAGTGTGCATCCAGCTATTCCGGGGAAACATTTGAGCAATCCGGGGGGAGTTCGTTTGCGATTATCCATGCCTGTGGCATATATGCTTCACGGCAGCTAAGCTGAGTCATCTCCTATGGAGATATCAAGCCATGCCAGGTTAAGTGCTAGTGAGCTCAATCTGATACCAACATTCTTCTATGCCTTTGTCAGCCAAGTCTTTTGAGGACGTAAAGCCAGGATGGAAGCCTTTGCCAACCATGTCAGGAGTTTTCTAGTTGATGCATGCTGTGGATAAGGTTATTACTTGAGATCCTGTGTCTAATTGCAGAGGAGCAGTTGGTAAATTCTTCTAAATTGATTGGACACATAGCTGATGCCTTGCTTATGATCATCTTTGCCAGTAAATGATTTGAAAGTCTCCCTATGTGTGTGCATTATCTGGCTATTTAACATATTTGACGGTCCATATGAAGCAGCTTGTTTAACCGAAGTATCAAAGAGATATATCTTTGCTGGAACATATAACAAATTAGTTTGAAAGTAATTCCTTTCCAGCATGGCTAGTGAAAGGATAACCTGGCATAATATTAGCCAGCAGTCCATGAAGGAGTCTTAGGTATTAGACGTGAATACAGGGGACATATGTTGGCCCCATCATTGACATGCCACTAGATTGGTTACCTATTATACATGAGCACATGTTAATATACCATGTCACCATGCCAGTGGACATGGTGAGTCATCAACGTTACTTTGTACTTTTGCACCAGTGTTTCTGCTCCCAAGGTCTGTTCTTAGCAATCTCTTGACATTATTTGCTGGCCTTATGTTCATCACCTATCTAGTTTATGAAGTATCTTAGCTAGCTTCTAATTAATTTCAAAAGCATGTTGTTATGAATTTCACATCAGCTTATAGTTTTGTCATTGATATGGTTTTTTGATGCTCTGCAGATAGAGACATGTGGGTTTCCTCCATTAGAGAGCAGAGACGTGTCTCTTGGTGTTACTGCGGGTCTTGATTTTTTTGGGGGAGGTGTAACTTCACAGGAAGAAGTGGTATCTCAATAAAATTATGCTGCATTTTTAGCAAAAATGTACTATGTTTGTTCTATATAAAAACTTTGAATGCTTCCACAGATTCGATTGGAACAACTAGAGTCGAATGCCGTGAATGACATGTTTATTATCATCTCGGATGTTTGGCTTGATAATGAAGAGGTACGCATCTAAGAATTGCCAATATTGTTATACTTGGCGCTGTAGCTTCTGCTTTCTGCCGTGTTTGTGAACCAGTCACATGCAACATGAAATTTTATGAAATATTGAAATGCTGGTTATGGTGCAGACAATGGAGAAGCTTGCAACAGTTTTAAGTGGATATGAATCAGTGGATATTGTGCCATCGGTGTTCATTTTCCTGGGAAACTTTTGCTCGCATTCATGCAATTTGGCATTTCATGATTTTGCACAGCTACGGTAAGATTAGTGTCATCATTTTACGTGCTCTCATAAGTGTCCCTTTCCCATACAACGGACGTAATTTTGTTAAATCCATAAGGAAACTGTTGATAAGGTGATGGTTATTAAGAGTAACATACTTTATGCTGTGACATTAGAACTCAAAGATAGGAGCTGAAGATACTTCATAATATCATTTTGCATTCACAATACTAGTTAGTATACTTAAACTGCCATGGCGTAAACATGCTCCTGGACCCTGTTTCACAGGCTACGTAGTCACTTGCTAATATGAAACATGAATCACAAACAAAATTTGTATAATGATCTTTGGAGTACGTTTGAGAGTATATTTCATTATATTCCTACTCTGCATATTTTTCTGGTTATACAGTTCGCAATTCCGTAAATTGGGGGCGCTAATTGCATCATATCCGCGTATCAAGGAAGCAAGTCAGTTTATCTTCATACCAGGCCCCGATGATCCAGGCAATTATTATAATAGTTTTCTGCAATCAATGAAAAGATTGACTTTCTAATTATATCATCGCGTCATATAGGCCCATCAAATGTCTTGCCTAGACCTCCTATTCCAAAATTCTTTGCTGATGAATTTATGAAGCAAGTTCCAAATGCTATTTTCTCAAGTAACCCATGCAGGTACACTTAGATCTGTAACAGGAAAATGATCTGATTAGCTATTGATAACTCTGATTTCAATGGTATGTTTCTGGGCAGAATATTGTTTTATTCACAGGAGATGGTCCTCTTTCGTGAAGACCTGCTATATAGGATGAGGAGGTCTTGCATTGTTCCTCCATCAGAAGAAGAAACTAATGATCCCTTTAGTCATGTATTTTCCTCAATCATGCATAAGTTGGAGATAGTTGAACATGACTTGTGGTTTGTAAATTTTGTGACTGAAAATAAAAGCTGACATTTGATTGTTGCTGCAGCTTATAACAACTGTTACACATCAAAGCCATTTATGTCCTCTGCCGCTTACAACACAACCCATCAGCTGGAATTATGATCACGCACTTCGTCTCTATCCGAGTCCTCATACAGTAAGTTCTGTTTAGACTAATTGAAGCGAGAGACGGAGGGAGAGAGAGTTTATTTGCATCATGCTTAAGACATTCTTTTCTAGATTGTTCTTGCAGATCGGTCGGAGCAAAGAATGGCACAATATACTGGAATCACTTGCTTCAACCCAGGCTCATTTTCTATTGATGGAACATTTGTGGCTTATCGACCTGCAACACGGGAACCGGAACTTTCAGCTGTTTGACATGAACTAGCATTGAAATTGAGAAACAAATGAAGATAGGCTTCAGCTAATCCTAAACAAGAGGACTTCAATGTAATTTTGAAAATACCTGCCATTCTTAAAAATTGTTTTTAGAATATTATTTATCCTCCACTGGACCCTCATCCTGTACAGTATTCTTTGCTTATATTGATAGCAATTTGTCCATCAATATGCATATCAGTTGTGACTTACAATCAAATAGATAAATAAATATTAGATGCTATGAAGGTAAGCTTGCCATAACATCTTTTACATGATGTTTTGTCCATTGAAATTTGGACCAATCAACATATTCGGGCGTTCTGTTTTGGATTGTGATCTTTCTCCACCTGGATCATTTTACACGGTTTCCAGCACGAAGGCCTCAAAGGTGCATATTATCTACAGCGGGGCGAGAAATATTTCCCACTAAAAATGGAGTTGTTGCAATAGAAAGACGTAGGCAATTATGTTATGACCATTGTTTTGATATGAACACTTTGTATGCCTTACCTCCTTGCATTTTTTTTAATCCCAGGGTTTCCAAGACATGCATTTCATAGAAAAGAATGCCAGTCTCGACGGTTGATCACAGTATATATGAGCTGCTATTGTATGATATGCCAAAAATATGGGCATTGCTTGGGTTGCATGTATCCTTAGCTGCTACTTGACAGTCCAGGCTTCGCATATTGATATATTTTTTAGAATTCTCAGTACAAATCAAACCGTAACAGATCATTATATCGTAGGGTTTTGGGAAATTGGAATCACTAAAGGGCCTTACGACCCAACTATAGCAGGTAAATTTCTTCACTCGAATTGCTTGAAGCTCAGTAGTTTCAAGCAAGAACTGGGAGCTCCCTTGCAAGTCCTCTATATATACCAAGACCATCCTTTCACCTTTACGTTTTAGGAAAACGTATATCCTTCAACAAGAATTCAGCCTACAACACCTTGCTTCTGAATCTAGAAGAATCAGATTAGAGTTGGTCAGATAATATGTGTCTGGAAGTTGTCTTCTAGCAGACTCCTAGAAGATGTTATAGCAGTAGCAGATGCTCAAGTTAGGACAGTTAATGAGCTGCAGCAAATTATCTGTTCATGATCCATTATACAGATTTCATTTTCTCACTTTTTGTGCACGTTGCCGTTTTCCTTGGAGGAATTGAAATGTTGAAGTAGAAGTCACAAATACATAGGCATATCCCTTTTGCCATTTCTAGATGGAAAGCATGGGTCAAGCAGTTCGAAGAAGGTAGTGTAAATTGCTGCATAAGCGCAGATTTACGTCTCGTGCAGATGCAGTACTACTGTGAACTCAGTTATAGGATTCATGGACAGGGTAAGAAAGTGTTGAGCAGCTTTTGCGAGTATATTGACTGCTATAGATTCTGGACATAGACCCTTTTTATTCAGGGTAGCCCAGAGAAGTTCTGATGTTGTGTACCTGTCATAATTTCAGCAATCCAAAGCCTGACATACAAAAGCAAATCGCGTATGCGGCACCAATTCTTTTCTCCAGCTGTTAGAACTTATTGCATGTCTGAACCTTAGAATGGTTGTGCGCAACATCTTCACATATGAGTCAATCAATTTCATTTACAACAGATGCTAGCATTGTATCAAACGAACAAGGCAATACGTATCTTAAATGATGGCTGCATTTTGCATACAAAATGTACACAATTCGTGTGCCATAGAATGCACTTTGTATACAAGAATTTCATTCTAGTTTCAATTCTGTGGCTTGCTGATGCGCGTCAGTGCGGAGGCATGCCTGACACAACAGAATTGAAACTAAAATGGTGCGGAGGCATGCCTGACACAACAGAATTAAAACTAAAATGACATTCTTGTTACGTGAAGTTTTGGGTAGGAGCAATTCTGCAAATTTGGAAGTAACAAACAGTTAGAATGCTAGTAAAAGAGAAAGGCAAGTAAAAACTGCCGAAATTGCCTGAATGCAATTAGAAGTTTGGAACACGAAGAATAGTTGCATTCAGGTTTAGAATTGTATCCATGAGTCCTGATGCGATTGGCGGTGGGGGCAGAATCGCTCCTACCCAAACTTTATGTTATAAACACAGCAACTCTTCTACGAAAGGCCATCGCGATAGATGAGAATTCCCCCACTTTAGAATTGCGCATTGTCTCTGTCAATGGGCTCAGAACATCAACAATGTCAGAACATCAACAATGTCAACTAGCAGAGGTCTGTATATGGTCTAAGGTCATGTGCAAAAGATAAAATTGGCGTTTGGATCATGACAAGTATTCATAATAAGTGATCATAAGAAGTATCTTTGTTATTATAGAGATATTTCTCGTGATCTAAAGTACAATTCTATCTTTTGCATATGACCTTAGGCTATTTTTTCACTGACAGAAATTTTGATCCACTTTGAACTCAATTTTTGACATCATCTCAATTGCAAATCAATCTAAGTTTTTTCCTACATGTTCCTACAACTTTTCTCTGATATTCATTTCAAAAATCATCCAAAATTGTTTAGGAAAACTTGAGTTATCATCATTTGAATGCGCATACCTCTTTTTGTTTTAGGGAAGTGCACTGACCAAATTTTTCCCAACTTTGAACCTGATTTTCTCCATTACTCGGACGCAAATTGAGCCAAATTTTTTCCCATACTTCATCATAACTTTTCTCGATCTTTTCCTTCAAAAATCAATTGAAAAAAACTAGTAGAGCTCAAGATATTCAAATCTAAGTGCAAGTGTCTCATCTTGATTCAGGGATCTTAAAGTGATTGAAACCTTTTCGCAACACGAGAAGGAGAATAGGTCCAAAACCCATTTCGTCATTTCCAATTGCTTCGCGTTTTCAACTGCAACTTTTGGACCATATCCCAATCACAGACGACCAAAACTCGATCTCCATAATGTAAATCCTTCAATAATCTAGCAACACACATGGTTTACATTTCAGAAGCCATATCCTAGTCCGATTCGACCACAACCTTGCACCATATCATCATGTATAGGGAGGGTGTTGAGACCTGATATGAATACGGTAGCTCGGGGGTGTGGTCTCAGTATAGGTGTGTAAGTTTGACAATATTATGGTGAGGCAAGGCAGTATAATGGCAATATATTGGCAATGAATCATTGGTCTAAATAATATCTTTGATATTATTACCTATGGTTGAGAATTATTATTTAAAATTAACTTAAAAAGCCAAAAAGGATCTTTTTGACCAAAATGGATCTACAACCCTTTAAACGAGCAACCTCCTTTTACAGAGGGGATATCAAACGCCAAGGGGAGGAAGGAATGCTCTCCATCATCATGAACGGCTGCCTCTTCTACATCGAACTCAGCTCCAGCATCACAGCTTACCACTCCAGCGATCCAGATTGTCCAATCCGGCTCTTCTGCACCAGTTTCCGGCAATCCAAGACTTCAAGGGATTCTTACCCGTCTCTTGAATAATCCTTTCATGTTCTTAAGAATTCTTGCCAGAGAATTGCCGTTGCCTTTAACCTTGCTTTAACTTGCCAGTTCTTAATACCTGGAGATACGGTTGGGTCGAGAACTACCTTTTATGTTCCTTGTATTCTGGATCATACTCTAGTTTTGCTGAGCTAGAGCGGATTCCATGATTTGGTTCTTCCTCTAGTTTTGGTGAACTAGAGCCCGATTACCTTAAGTTATTGGCGTAGACCGGTAAGAAGAGCTTTCGTTAACTTTGCTAACTGTTTGATTGGTGGATTATTTAGCAGTTCAGGATGGATTTACAGACTAAGAGATCTTATAATTGGGTAAAGCTTTTGTTTAAGGCTTGGAGAGTTATAACGAATGAATCATTTGGTATGATTCATATCAAGGCCAGAAGATGGACCCTTAAAACCTCCCGGAAGCACCTCGCTATCACAGTCCTCTACCCGGAAGCCCTGGCAACGGATGGGAAAGTCCCCTTCTCCATAACTGTGAATTGGCTCTGCCAATGGACTCAAAACATTGATATTACCCTGAGGACCAAGTTTCATGACCATCAAAGCCCCCCTTCACCAAGAAGTGCATCAGAGCTTGTCTCCAACACTCTCGTAGTCAATTGGGCTCGGCGGTGCCTGTAGAATACTACCATGCAGGTCGTTCCTATTTCTTTCTTTGGCAAAATTGACCGTGTAACTTGCTCTCTAGGGTAATTTTACCATTTCGAACGAGATGGCAAAGTCGAAACACCATTTCGGAGCCCCAGTATTGCTCGAACGACGAAACACTCGAGTTTCAACATTATCGCCCGCAGGACCCTGTATGGTTTGAGAAGTTCTCCGGACCGATCTTGGATTCTTTTGAACCTGGTCGGAGTAGGGTCTTGGAAGGAGGACTCAATGGTCGGATAGGGAAACCGAGCTCCAGGAGGGCATTAACATATGGCCTCCCGGAGGAGCGCTGCCAGGAAAGGCTGCCTCGAAAACATTTTAGGGGTTTAGGACCTGATGCACTTTGCTTGCAGGTATGTCGGAATTAATACCAGGTTCCAGAAGTGGAAACAATGAGCATATTTTTCATTTGTTAAAATCAACTTGCTATTTTTTTCACTGATAGAAATTGTGATCCACTTAGAACTCAATTTTCTCAATCATCTCAGTTCCAAATCAATCCAATTTTTTTCCCACATGTTCCTACAACTTTTCTCTCATATTCATTTCAAAAATCATCCAAAAAGTTTCAGAAAAACTCGATTTATCATCATTTGAGTGTGCATACCTCTTTTTATTTAATCAGGGAAGTGTACTAGCCAAATTTTTGCTAACTTTGAACCCAATTTTGTCAATCATCCCAGATCCAAATTGAGCCATTGTTTCTCCCGCATATTCCCGCAACATTTCTTTGACAGACAATATTAAATTCATCCAAAACTATTCAAGAAAACTCGAGCTATCATCATTTGAGTGTACATACCTCTTTTTGTTTCGCAGAAGTGCACTGGCCAATTTTTTTCCCAAATTTGAATATGATTTTCTCCATCATCCCAGATCCAAATTGAGTCAATTTTTTTTCCACATCTCGTCACAAGTTTTCTCAGATTTCTCCTTCTAAAATCATTCGAAAATCAATAGAGCTCAAGATATTCAGATCTAAGTGCAAGTGTCTCATCTCGATTTAGGGATCTTAAAGTGATTGAAACTTTTCGCACGTGGGGAGGAGAAGAGATCCAAACTCCATTCCGTCAGTTCATATTGCTTTGTGTTTTCGATTGCAACTTCTCGACTATATTCCAAGTGCCGACGAAAAACTCGATCTCCATAACGTAAACCCTTCAATAACCTAGCAACACACAGGGTTTACAGTTTCAAAGACCATATCCTAGTCCGAGTCGACCAGGATCTTGCACCGTATCATCATGTACAGGGAGGGAGTTGATGTAAGAAGATGAACCCTTAAAACCTTGCGGAAGCAGCTCGCTCCTAGAGTCCTCTATCCGAAGGCCATGGCAAAACTGTGAATTGACTCTGCCAACTCAAAACATTGATATTACCCTGGGGACCAATTTTCATGGCCATTAGAGCCCCCCTTCACAAAGAAGTGCAAACGAAGTTCATCTCCAATACTCTCGTAGTTAATTGGCTTAGGTGGTGCCGGCGGAATACTGCCATGTAGGACGTTCCTGTTTCTTTCTATGGCAAAAGTGGTCGTGTAACTTGCTTTCTAGGGTAATTTCCTCATTCTGGACGAGATGGCAAAGTTGAAACACCATTTTTGAGCCCCTATACTGCCCGAACGACAAAACACTCGTGTTTCTACACGATTGCATGCAGGACACTTAACAGTTTAACAAGTTCTTCTTGACCCATCTTGGATTGTTTTGAACATGATCGAAGCAGGGTCCTGGAAAGGAGGATTCAAAGGTCGGATAGGGAAACCAAGCTTCAGGAGCTGAGCATTAACGTACGACCTGAGCGCTGCCAGGAAAGACTAACTCGAAAACGTTTTTTGGGTTTAAGACTTGATGCACCTTGCTTGTAGGTCTGTCAGAAATAATACCAGGTGTCAGAAATGGAAAAAGTGGGCATATCTTTCATTTGCTAAAATTAGCTTGCTGTTTTTCACTATACAGAAATTCTGATCCAATTTGCACTTAATTTTCTTCATAATCTTAGTTTCAAATCAATCCAAATCTTTTCCCACATGTTCCTACAACTTTTCTTTAATATTCATTTTAATAATCATCTAAAAAGGTTCAAGAAAACTCAAGTTATCATCATTTGAGTGTGCATACCTGTTTTTGTTTCAGAGAAGCGCATTGACCAAATTTTCTGCTAACCTGAACTGATTTATCAATCATCCCAGATTTAAATGGGCCATTGTTTTCCACATATATTCCCACAACTTTCTCTTTATAGATATTTCAAAAATCATCCAAAAAGGTTCAACTTTTTGTTTCAGGAAAGTGCACTAGCCAAATATTTTCTCAAATTTTTAACCTGATTTTTCTCCATCATCCAAGATCCAATTTGAGCCAAACTTTTTCCCACATCTCACTACAACTTTTGTCCGATTGCTCTTTCAAAAATTGTTTGGAAAAGATCCATAGAGCTCAAGATATTCAGATCTAAGTGCAAGTGCCGCATCTTGATTTAGGGATCTTAAAGTACTTGAAACCTTTGTGCACACCGATTTGACTAGGATCTTGCACCGTATCATCATGTACAGGGAGGGTCTTGATGCCAGAAGACACTTAAATCCTCCCGGAAGTAGCTCGCCTCAAAAGTCCTCTCCGAAGTCCCTAGCAATGGACATGCAACTTCTGCACTCCGAAATTGTGAGTTGGCTCTGCCTTACTCTAAATGTCGACATTACCGTGGGGACTAAGATTCGTGGGCAGAAGACCACCCCTTCTCTAAGAAGTGAAAACATAGCTCATATCTAACACATTCATAGCCAATTTGCTTAGGATGTGGCTGTGAAGCATTTATGTTTCTTGTTTCGGCAAAACTGACCATGTAACTTGGTCCCTAGGGTAATTTCGCCATTCTGGACGATTCTGGCCGAAGACCACCATTCTCCAAGAAAGGCCAAAATAGCTCATGTCCAAAACTATTTTGGTTCAATTTGGTTTAGATATAATGAATTTGCATTTTCTTTTTTGCTTTATCATTGGATAGATCAAAAACCTCCAACCTAACCCATTACATAATAGTCTCCAACATAACCTCCAACATATGTTGGAGGTTATGTCTCCAACATTATGTCTCCCATTATCCATAGTCTCCAACATAACCTCCAACATATGTTGGCACCTAGGAGTAGATGGTATCATTGGATAGAACAAAAACCTCCAACTTAACCCATTACATAATAGTCTCCAACATAACCTCCAAGGGTTATGTCTCCAACATTATGAATCCCATTATATATAGTCTCCAACAAAGCCTCCAACATAACCTCCAACATATGTTGGCACCTAGGAGCATATGGTATCATTGGATAGAACAAAAACCTCCAACTTAACCCATTATATAATAGTCTCCAACATAACCTCCAACATATGTTGGAGGTTATGTCTCCAACATTATGTCTCCCATTATCTATAGTCTCCAACAAAACCTCCAACATAACCTCCAACGTATGTTGGCACCTAGGAGCATATGGTATCATTGGATAGAAGGAAGGAAGGAAGGAAGGAAGGAAGAAAGGAAGGAAGGAAGAATATTTTAATGTCGCACCACAAAGGCAGCGTCCCAAAACCCAGTACAAAACCTCCAACTTAACCCAGTACATAATAGTCTCCAACATAACCTCCAACATATGTTGGAGGTTATGTCTCCAATATTATGTCTCCCATTATTTATAGTCTCCAACATTATGTCTCCCATTATTTATAGTCTCCAACATAACCTCCAACATATGTTGGCACCTAGGAGCATATGGTATCATTGGATGGAACAAAAACCTCCAACTTAACCCATTACATAATAGTCTCCAACATAACCTCCAACATATATTGGAGGTTATGTCTCCAGCATTATGTCTCCCATTATGTATAGTCTCCAACATAACCTCCAACATATGTTAGGACCTAGGAGTAGATGGTATCATTGGATAAATCAAAAACCTCCAACTTAACCCATTACATAATAGTCTCCAACAATATCTAGCATAATAACCGGGGGTTCCTTTTGCGTTTTTGTACGCTTTTCAATAAGGTTTTGCTATGATTTTGTGGTGTATTCGAATGGACGTACTAAATGGTATTTCTAGAGTGCACCCTTTCTTAGCCATTGATTTTTTATGAGAGAAAAAAAATCGTGTGGTCGAGGTTGTATTTCCATGCATGTCGTATTGCATGAATTGTGTGGCATGATTGTGTTTCCATGCATGTGCTTTTGCATGAAGTGTGTGGCCATGGTTGTATTTCCATGCATGTGCTTTTGCATGAAT
>JAANSK020244321.1:0-13969 GCA_011763485.2 Isoetes engelmannii
GGGGGGGGGGGGGGGGGGGGGGGTGAGCAGGTACTGTTGGGGCCCCCGTTCGAGCGTGGGGTTCACTTGTTCTCTATAATGCCCGAGCTTGACATGTGCCAGGGCCTCAGCGTCCCAGAGCTTGCCAAGGAAGCAGGTGTCGAGGTAGACTTTCAGCTCATCGTGGTCCTTTTTCGTGCGGAGCCTTATGCATCTGTGGGTCTGGACCTGCCATTGGGACAGCCACTGTGTCCGTTTGTCTTTCCAGCAAGTTTTGAGACATTGCAGGCCCATTGCGACCGCCAGGGCTGCCCTTGGTAGCCGTCTTCATCCATTCAGACTACCTTTTGGAAATATATCATGTGGCGCCATATGGCTCCTCTTTGAAGGGGAAAGAAACCTGTCTCTTGGAGCAGAATCTGATATGGCACGGTCTGCTTTACCCCGAGGGCGCGCGCTAGAAAAGCTTTCTATACCCGTTCGAGATTGCCCCAGGTGGTGGCAGAAATGACCGGGCCCCAAACTTCTACCCCATACAGGAGAACTGGCTCTACCAGAGCTTTAAAGAGGCATGCCTGGTGCTCCCAGGCATACAACTCGGCCTGGTAACTGCTATTCTGCATGGCGTGCAAGGCCTTCCAGCCGGTGGTCACCCGCAGTCGAATGCAGCTATATCAATGCATGGTGGTAGAGAACTTTATGCCCAAATATTTATATGTAGCAGCTACCTCCACTGGTTCTCCCTGATATGCGAATGAGGGTGCTCTCAGGTGCCGAGAGGACGAGATCAAAAGGACCTCGGTCTTCGCGAGGTTAATTCGCATGCTGGTGTGCTGGCAGAAACCGGCTAGCGCGTCTAGGTGTCGATGCATGTCCTCCGTAGTGTGGGCTAAGAGGTCAATGTCGTCGGCGTAGATCAGCTACTTAATGACATGGTGCACTAGCGGGATGCATCCCCCTCCGTGCTGCATCATCCATGGCTCCAATTGGTCAATGTAAAGGCCGAACAAGGTCGGTGAGAGGGGGCACCCTTGGCGTACTCCAATACTGTTGTTCACCGACTGCCCTGCATGTGCCATGCGTCCGGAGCATGTTTGGTACAACCTGTATAGAGAAGAGACCATCTACCTCCATAAATATTGCATTGGTGGCCTTGTTACTAACAACCTGTAGACCTACCTCAGGGGCATTCCAAGATGACCCTTTTGCTAGGTTGAGTGTTATTGGGGTAGAATCAAATACCACGACTAATTGATCCACGTTCTCATCCTAGTTTGCAAGTCTATTTGCATCAAGGTATAATTTGTGTGAGCCAAACATGATACCCAGGGATTTGACCCATGTCAAGTCCCTGCTCTTCCCACCATCTCTCTCCTTACCTATAAACTGAGCATTGATGAAGATCATCGTCAGAAACGAGATTGTTTGTTTTATCCCTCTGGCCATGGAAATAGAAGGTGATGCCGTCTTCGCCGATGAAGCAAGGATATTGGCAGACTGCGCCCTTGCAGTTGCAACCTGAAAAATGCAGCCCATGGTTAGGCATAGGAAAAGAAAAGACCTAGAATGTTAAGATCTAGGAAAAAGCTAAGTTTACATACCACAGTTGCTGGTGCAAGTCCGGCAATTGTAGTCCTAGAATATTAGTGGAGAAAGCGGTTCCAAGTAATCTTTCCGCTTCTTCTAAGCATCTTTCTCTCGTGTATCTGAAAAACCAATGACCTTCGTCCACGAACCCCACATGACTGCACACCACAAGGACACTTGTAATAGATGCATCATCTGGTCTTATGCCACTCTCTTGCATCCTCTCAAAACAATTGAGAGCAAGCACAACCATCCCATGTAGGATAAATTTTGCAAGCACTGCATTCCATGACATGACATTATAAGTTCACATATTGCTGAAAATTACTTGTGCATCCGACTTTGTCTATAGTGGTGCCAAATTTGAATCCAGTGACTATAAGATCATCATGAACTTATCTACCTCGTAATATATAATATGAATACCATACTGACACATGCCCTTAAAGTACTTGTATATGTGATTTCCTCTGGTCTAAAACACTCTTATAATCTGATATTGGTTGGGCCTTTTCTCCTCTATAGCACACATGATTGTGCATGCCTTTGTGGCAGATAAAAATGTGATCTCATCTGGCACTATGCCTTCTTGTTGCACTCTCTTAAAGCATTTGAGAGCAAGAAGGCCTCCTGCATGATGCATAAATCTGGCAACTGTTGCACTCCATGAAGTTAAGTTTCTAACCTGAAGGTTCTCCAAGATTCATTGTGCCTCCTCTAAACTGTCACATTTGGCATGCATTTCAACCGGGCCATTGCCGATGATGGCATCAGATTCCAGTTGGTCTTCCATAATATGATCGTGCACAATCCTGCCTTGTTGTAAAGCTCCAGTGTTGGGGAGGGTTGCTTTTCTCTGGTAAGCCATTCTGCAAGATTAGCTTTCTATATTGGAATTACTGATTTGAAGCCTAAAACTTATTATGTTATCAATGTCACTGATGGACATAAATTGCTTACATCAGTCTTATCTTTAAATTGTGGCTCATCAATTGCATCATATAATTCATCTGCAGCTTTAAGCTGCATATGCTATCCCACAAATGTTTTTATGGCACTTTCGAGTTCTGGCCACTGTTCAACCATCAGAGATCGCTTTTTTGAGGCTAGGCATTGATGGGAGAATAAGGATATATGGTGTGGACGCCAATCATCTGCAAGTGCATAATGCAAGAATTGCAGGGACAGGTCTGAGGTGTTTTTCCTTACCATGTGGAGGTTGCAATTTGGTTGTAACCTGTGGTTTGAACTCTGTCTGTAGTGATAGGAGAACTCCAAGTTATACATGCCCAGCACCAGAGCCATATGCCCTCTTTATGACTACGTCAATCGCAAAAGCTCCAATACTTGATTGCTCATTACGATTACATGGGGCATTTTATAGAAACGGGAAGATGCATCTATTTAGAGCAACAATACCACTAATCTATCAAAAGATTTAAGTATGATAGTTACCACAATTAAATGAGTTATCAAAAGATTGAATGAGCATCCACAATAGACTTCATTTCCTTATATAGGTATTAAATTTAAGCGAAGCAAGCGAAAAGCCTTAATTGGTTAGAAACAACATGTAATGGCACTTCTTTCTGCAAAACTAGTACGATAAGATTATGATGCAAAATAAAAGATGAAAAACTTCGTCTCGCATCTGAGTTTGCTTATTGCAAAAAAGAGCATCATAAACACACCATTCCATTGGCACACATGGGCAGTTCCAAAACCCTTGCTGAACCTCTGTTACTTTATCTTCATAGTACCTGCATGCTGTGTGTCAATACTTCTGACCCAAGTATGACCTAGACTTAAGAATCCAAATTCACCTAAAAAACAAATTATTACATGTTATCTTACAGCATAATCCCATCCCCTTCTTTGTTCTTTAGGTATAGAGAACAACTCAGAGAACAAGGCCGAACTATACATCTCTACCAATTTCGCATGGCTGAATTAGAAAGGAATCTCAAAGAAGCTGCTAGATCAATTTATCAGCCAAATCAAATAGTTAAATGCTTGCATAATGCGTTTGGGACTGGTTCACACTCAATTGCAACCGATTCAAATAGAGTATTAGAAATGAAAAGTCCCAGTGAAAATGGTCACACCACAGATGCTTCAAACGTGTCATTTGGAGTAGATGAAAATTCAGATGTTATGTCAAAATCTGAAGATTCAGATGGCATAGCTCTACCTAAACAAGAGAAAGACCGTCTGTCTATGGAAGTAGATCAGGACAATGATACCCAGAAATTAAGCTTTTTGGAATTCCAGTTAGCCAAAGCTAGAAGTTTAGCAGAGGAGAAGACGTATCTACTACGGGCATCTGAAACAGAGAGTTTACAACTTATTGAAGCAATTTGTGAGCTGGAGGAAAAACTTGAATTGCAGGTATAGTTTCATACATTTTTCTCGGATAAACTACACTTAAACTTTTTCAATTTCAAATTCATGTATGTCTGGAATTTTTTAATAATGCGTTTTGGTTACTGATGCATTAGCATAAATAGTTAAACTTCATAATATTTTTTCTCATTGAAAATGGCAGACTATAGAATTAGAGCAAATAGAAGTTTGTGAAAACGTAGACCACAAGAGTATTCAGTGCCAACATGAAGATACAATGAGCATGAGTCATTTTCCTTCTATAATTTTGTGGAAAATATCCATGCTACTAGATCATATGGCCGGTGCTTCCTGTTGACATTCTTTGCATTAGTCCGATTTCTTGTACTTGTTTAATTATACCTGGAGCCATGAATAAAAAAGCTCAAAGATGTTAGGTTGCTTCCATTTTGCATGAGTATAAAAGATTCTGGAGAAAATTAAAAGAGGGAACAAGTAAAATGCTTCTATATGCCCATAACCTAGTAAGTGTAGCAAGCCTCCAATTATTGCATATCAAGACCCTTCTTTGTGAGCAATCCCTTGACTGTTTTACACAAGTGTCTTTGCAGATACAGGTATCTAGGCAACTAATGTATATAAAATTATATCTCTAGCTTCCCGATTTCCAAAACTCAAAAAAGAATTCTAAAATGTTTACATTTGGAACCGGAATCTATTTTCCGACGGCACACATAGTGGCAATGTACCTTGAAGATTTGCTGCCTGCCCACACTATGATTAGCAAGGCATCGCTTGCTGAGGCGCCGGACAAGTTGTGCCATCGCTTTGGAGCAAGCAAACTCTTGGGAGCAAGCACTGAAAGAAAAGCCCGCATCCATTTAAATTTTTACAGAGTTTGTTGCCGGATTACCTCTATTCATAGCTAATCCTAACTCTACCCTCATCCCCAAAACACGTATGCGTCTTCTCTCCTCTCAAAAATACGCATAGGCGCCTGTTTCCTGCAACAGATAAGCTCCTTGTGAATTGTCTGTGCCCCTGTCCTTTTGGCAGAGAAGCGCTGCCGTTTAACAATTTGGTGGCGAAGTATGGCAATTTGTTCTTGGAACTAAGACAGAGTTGTCGTTCATAGATTGAACTGTATATATGCAACAAAGATTCTTGAATTTGGCAACATCCATGGGCATCAAAGGCTTTTATAACTCATCGCATAGGTCTTTGCAGGATCAGACCTAGGCATCCTTAGGGTTTGTTGCAGCATCCACGAACATCAAAAGCTATCACAACTCATCACATGTCTTTGCAGGATCCGATCCAGGCATCAAAAGATCACTATTCGAAAACACTGTGGAGACATTGGACATGAATATTACAAAAAACTTGGAATTATAGTATGAAGATCTATTTATGCTATGAATCAATGTACATGTCAATCTAGGCTATGTATTCAATGGGGTAAGCTCTATTTCTTTACAAAATACATGTGGATGATTGCAGGCAGGTAGCACGAGGGAGATACATTAGATTTGGGCATGGAATTTGAGGACAACTAGTTATATATGTTTCGTAGTTGTCAGAGTGCATCGTATACGCATAAGAAAGTGATATTTATCCTGATCAGTTAGAAATTCATTTTTTTGTTTAGAATTTGGTGATGATTGTTCCACGGTCTTATTCATAGACGGTTAAGAACCATTATTCTATGTTTATTCTAGCCTAACCTCTGTCAACCTTTGTAATTAGAAAGATCCAATTCCTTTGGTAAACCTTTATGATTCTTCATTAGAATGCTCAGTTGATTTGCTGAATTTTATGCAGAACCTTATATTATTTAGAATAGTTGGAGCATCATATTTATAGTAGAATAGAGTCTGATCATGCATTTATTATTTTTTTTCTTTTTGAAGAACTGAATCACCAATATATTAAAAGAATGATAATGTCACAAATCGAGTGAGGAGGAAAGAGAACTTCCTCAAAGAGACAACGATACCTCAACACTCCACAACAAGCTCACAAAGAACTGCAACTCTACTGCTGTACAAACCGCCCACCACCATCCACAATACCCAGGAAGTCCCGCCAAATGGAGAACTTTCGCTCCGCCGATCCTGGGAACACAAGAAAGCTCTGAAATAATTTATATCTGAGCCAGGGAACAAGAGAGGCCGAAGGCTGCTGAATCCCCTGAAAGATCCACAACCACCACCGTTTCCAGATCAACCACACCAGCCAAGCCACACACAAATGCAAGGCTTGCTTCTTCAAGAGGGGCCAAGCAACATGATACAAATGAAGAAGCAACTGCTGGCTAGACAGTCTAACCTGAAACAAAGCCCTCACCCAATCCCAGGCAACCTGCAAGTGCGGGCATAGGACCAGACAATGCTCCACAGACTCAAGATGAAGGCCACAACAAGGGCAAAGAGGACTCACACCCGGCTTAAACCGGCTCGCAAGGGCATTCACCCTGATACAACGGTGCACCACCTACCATAAAAGCACCTTAACCTTTGGTGGGGGAAGTGGACTCCATGTCCATACCCAGACCGAGCGCCAACGAGAACCCGGAAGTTGCAGAGACCACTTGCCTGAAGGAGGCAAAGTGTCATAAATAGCTAGCACACGGTAGCAAGACCGCACAAAACATGAAGCAACAACATCAGGATGAACCTTCCACACCTGCACCACCACATCATCCTGAAGCACTAGAGGTATATGTAGCGGAATACTACCTGCCACCTGCTCCCAAATAGCCCGATCACTGCCCCTTAGCCGAAAGAGGACACGAAAGAACTCCCAAGAAGCTAGCTGGCCATCCCAATACCAATCCTCCAAGGTGAGCATGGCAGCCCTCCTCCAATGGACCTGCGTCCAAGCATGCACAGTGGCAGCCAAGAGCAAGTGCGCAGGGGGCAGGGAACCCACAAGAAAGGAGAGGAGTGGTGATAAACAGAGGCATAATCCAGCTAGAAAAGAACATGCACGTGATCCCAAGCCCGCAACACCATGGTGAGAAAAGGGGATGCGCGTGGGAAAGGCCTGAAACCATACAACAGCGCCCAGGGCAACTCTACAGGAACAGACGACTTTCCAAACGCCACACAATGGCGAAGAGACTGCAAAAGCAACGCCGCACCAGGAGAAGACCCCTACTGTACGATATTTGAGTGTTGCTAAATTATAACCCCTTCCGATTTTATACGTCATTAGATCGTTAAATAACCCCTCCTATACGCCTTAAATATACATTTAATTTACCTAATATTTGACAACTCAATAGAAAAACCAAATTTGAATAGCGAAACTATGCTAAAAAGCTTATTGTTTTTTGAATACTTTTAAATTTCAAGCAAATCCTCCCGTATCATACGTCTGATATTCCTCGCCAAGGACAACCCCTCCCGTTCATGTACGAAAAATTTCAAAAAAATCCATACTTTTTCCTTACGTATATGTACGGAGGTACCCTATATTTGGACCCCTCCCGGCCATGCATGTGGCTTTGGGGGGATCTTATAGGTGACTCCCCCTTGGAGAAGACGCCCCTCCTTGCAGAATGCTCCAGACAAACTTGGAGACCAGCACCTTGCTATGCAGCGCTAGATCCAAAATGGCCAAACCCCCATCCTCCCGGGGGCGGAGACACTTCCACCAAGCCACCTTGACAACCGCCCCTTCATCATCCCCGCCCCACACAAAGTTTCGAACAATCTTATCATGCATTTATTATTTTGAAGCATGGGAGCTGCATGGTGTATATCAGATAGCCAAGCTTTCATATTCCAGATAACCAAGTACTGGCTTTATGCAACAACGCGCTTGCTGAGGAGCCTCAGTGAGTACTTGGGAGGTTTAAAAAAGGGCAAGAATGAGATAAATTTACGCAGGATTGAAGATCATAGATTAATCATCGTCGCATTCAAAATGCTACAATGGCCAAGTACCATCCTGATAACAGCTTTTGAGCGTAGAGCTTTCCTGCTTGCCAATCGGTCATGGTAAAGTTTATTTCCCTTTGCTTTTTGTTGATATTAAACTTTAAATGTCATGTTTGATTTTGGCTTGAAGCAAATGGAGAAAGATAACCAGAAGCACGATTCTTCTTGCCCCTGTTACCTTTTACTTAGCAGGAACCTCTTTCTATAAGATGATGCTCGGTCTGTCTTGCATTTTTTTTTCACTATTACTTTTCATTTAGCAGGAACCTTTTGCCATAAAATGATTACTTAGTTGCGTGCATGTATGACAAAGTTTAGCAATTATTGCGTGCTTTGACTGTGCATTACAATCTAAGTAGTCGTCACATTTGTTTGTTCTAAGACTGCAATGTGTTTGACTATTTCCTATAGAAGTTTCTGAGACTTCTCGGTTTTAGTATTTCTTTTTCTTTATAATCTTCTGTTTCGTCTAAATCCAGCATTCGCGTACTAGCTTTGTGGTCTGGCTTGTGATGCTTATGTTGCAGCAGAAGTTCTGTGGAACGTAACTCTTAAGAGCCAAGGAATGGTTTCTTCTTTTGTTCTGATCATTTCTTTGTTTGTAAAAAACCCTTTCTGTCTTTAACATGTTAAAAACTAATTTGATCTTTTTGGCAGAGATTCAAATTCTTGAGTTTTATTTGTGTTTAAATTTACAGTCAAGCATAAATTTATCAGTTCTCAGCTTAACGAAAGTAGTTTTTGCTTAAAATTGTAAATTTGCTTCAATCTTTGGCAAAATAGCTCAGAGGGTGAATTCTTGCCAGATTTTCCGATATTCGCCCAATGCCAGTAGCTAATGTCAGGCAGGAAGCAAACAATCTTTAAATTTAGAGGCCACCTGGGCCAAATCCAGCAGTCTCCCTCCTATATGCAATTAGAGAAAATGATATTTTCCTTTTAAATAACCACGGCCAATGGGGTTCTGCCGCCTTGACCCCCAAAACCTATGGTTCATAATAAAACAACCTTCTATTAACATATTAATTAAAAGTCCACTTTACATACGAAACCTTTGCCATATTAGGCAATATTATGTTCCTACCGCTCTCTACTCGTTCTCTACTCTATTCGCGTTTTAATAAATTCCAAAAAGCTGAGGGCCGTTGCTTCAACCATTGAACACCAGAACGAAAGCCTGAGCCGTACACGTGGCATGACAGAAATAGAAAATAGCAACGAAACTTCCCGGAACACACAATGAAGGAAGCCTCCTTCAACACAAAACGTACAGAAGCAAGCAGCGAAACCGAAAACAATGAAGCAGCAAAACCAAAACGCAGAGAAGCAAGCAGCGAAACCAAAACATAGAGAAGGAAGCAGCGAAACCCAGAAGCAAGCAACGAATCCGGCCGTTTCTCTGCGATTCGCCTGTGGAAACCCTGTTCCGATCCTGTCCGCCAACCCCAAAAACCCTGCTCTGTTCACCCAAAAAGTCGAAGGAGGAGTGCTTGGTTCGACACATGATCTGTTCGTCCAGCCAAAAACAATGCTGAATTGTTCGCTGCCCAAAACTGCTATTTCGGGCCAGGACAATCCAGCCGTAGAAAATAAAACCATTCACAAAAGAAAACAATCCAACGGCCCAAAACTTAAAAAAAAAACCAAAAAAGAAACCGCCGAAAAACTCATTGGGGAACCTACTATGTTCCTGGACAGAGTACGTATGCGTCATTTACGTCACGAAATTTAAATATTCGTTAGGTTTTATACTTGACATTCTGCCATTATAAAGCATTTGAGTTCACTTCCAACTTAAGAAATTCAAAACCCTCGATGTTCAGATGTGTGAATATAGTGGTGGTTGTTAGCCAGAAAGGATATTGTATGGCAAAGATGAAATTTAGACCATAGCCTTGATTTAACCCTAAATTTCAATTTGGAATTAAGGCCGAAAGGACAGGTCCATTACAAAGTTAAGTGTATCACTAATTAACATCAAGACTATGCTCAAATCTCACAAATTTAATAGTGATTTCAGAACTCAAATCTCACAAACTTAATAGTGGTTTTAGAACTAGCACTCACCAGACTCAATAAGGTGCATAGGCCCACAGATATTTCCAAAAACGTTTATTGCATCCATGGAATGGGCTTTCAGCTCAACATAGCTAGAGTTGCTCTTGCATTTGACTGGATTTGACTAAGAGTTCACATGTCAACCCAAATCACTTGGGAATTTGACGATAGATTAATCAGGAAATTGCCTTGGAGTTTATCCAGACATTGAACCACGATCAAAACTTGAACATGAGCTTTCTAGGGGGTCAAAGTTTTCACCTATATCTTTATACATGGGGATCGATACTCCCTCTAGACATCGCACTTAGCTTCAAGCCCCAATGATGCATAGGGCGCCGACTCCATCGACGCCAAATTCTTGTTAAACAACCACGGGGACCCTACAACAGGCCTGTCAATGGTGTCAATTATAGGCTGTCAAGGGTGGGGCTTGAATGTTGCAAATTCGTGAGATAAGTAAAGGAAAAGATGGAGTTTGATCTAGAAGGCGTGCTAGTGGATAGGTACTGGAGTTCCTGGATGTGTCTCCGACAGCTCTCCTGAAGGCATAACAACTAACCTTGAATTGTTTCTAGTCACAATTTCTCTTCCTTGAGCACTTTGGAGTTATATTTGGTTCCTGTAAGATGCTTACTCATGCCATCTGCAAGCTGATCTTCAAATTCTGCAATAAAGACTGTTAACTGTCTATTTAAGTTGTTCTCTACTGAAGGTGTCTTCCTTGCAGATCAATAGTTCTGTATGTCTTGGGTCTAATAAACCTTATTGGACGTTTCTCTCCTTTTCCTTTATTTCCGCTATTTCTTTTGTATAATCTTTCTAATGGTTGCGGTTCTTTCACGGGGCACTTTGGCACTGTTCATCGGGCAGAGTGGCGTGATTGTGTAAGGATTAATTTTCTTTTTATTTATGTTGTTGTCCTACTATTGTCCTATTGAGAAAGCATATGCATAACTGTTAGGCCAGTGGTTTGAGCATATAAGCATTGGGTGTATGTTAATGTAGACTCATGATTTTTGAAATCTCTAAAGTAAGGTTGCAGTGGTCAGATACCACCAAGTACAAGTTTTTTTCATCATTTTTTACTAGAGCTATTTGTGAGTGTTTTGAGCATATAAGAATTGGGTGCATGTTAGTGTAGATGTATGATTTTTCAAATCTCTATCCAGCCTGTTTCTGTAGTAAGGTTGTAATAAGGTTGCAGTGGTAAGATACCACTAGATACAAGTTTTTTTAACCATTTATTTATATGGTAAGACATGTCAATAGATTTTCGCAGCCACCATATGGTGTATTTGGAAAGTTTAACATTTCTTTCGTCCAACCCGTTGCAAATGAAGTTTTGTATAAAGTCGAAAGGATCTTAAATTTGAACATGTAAGAACTAAACTCATTCAAAATTGGGTTGGATTTGTATGGACAACTGGATGCATCAACGTCAGCAGATAGTATGAGAACATGCATGAGTTGAACCTGCATCATTGCATTGTGTTTTATACAGTCAGTGGGCTTTGGGCTTGGGTGGGGATCACCCATTACCAATGGCTTAGCCATTAGGCAGTTGTCACGATGGATGTGTTTTTCATTGTTTTTCATTCCCTTCCACCTTTTTTGCGTGTTTCCCTTTTTTCTTTTTTCTTTTTTTATGTATCCAATGATAGTTAGTGGGTTATGGGCTTGGATGGAGAGAAATGAAATGAAGTTGTATTATTACGTCTGTGAGACCGCCAGGTCTATAACCAATGGGAGTCACCCATTACCAATGGCTTGACCCTAATTTAAATATTTCACAACAGAATGCCAATGGATAATAGCGAGCGAGCCATTGATTACTAAGTCTAAAGTTTCGTCGCTTTTTTATTCAATCTATAGATAAGTCATAACATGTCAACATCAACTAGAGTTATCAATTGTAGGTTCAACATCCACGATAAATGATGCTTTATCATCATCAAAATGATACTTTTGCGAATAATGTAAGTTTCGAAATGGATTTAAGATGAGTTCCAGTACTACTTCTCTTGATACAAAAGCCGATGAGTTATCAAAGGTGCTAATCCACAATCCATAAAAGTCATCAAAGTTTAGCTCAATAAAGTACTCTTCTTTTATGTGTGCCATTCTGTAGACATCAAACACCCTGCAATACTTGACGTCAATTCAATGTCAACGTTAACATCATCAACCTCCATAAAAATCTGCAAATTCTCCCTTAGGCACAGTTATTAAATTTTTCATAGACAAGCCAACATATCCCATGTACAAGACATTCCTAAGTCTATATTCAACTCCTTATGCCATTCGAGGTTGTTCCTTACCATTACAATTTTTTTTATTAAGATTAATTTGGCCTATTTCTAATGTTTGGTTAAAGTACGGGTACTAAGTATAGAACATGGAAACTAGATATTCAACTGTCCCTCCTTCCACAAATCATTGCTCGGATAATTCTTCTTGGATCGCTTCCCCGTCGCTTCCAATACTTTCATCAATTCTACTGAGGGATATTGCAACTGTCGCACTTTCCCCCCGTAATCTCAATCCATAGGTATCTCCCTTAGAACCTATGCTCTGTTACCAAATTGTAATGCCCCTTGGTGATGGGATCATATTATAATATGGTTCATGTTAAGGTACAACTGAGTCATGGTTGCAAATAGAAAGGGGATTGAATAACTGAAGACAAATCTTGTTGAAGATAAAGCATATTGAAGACACTTAGGTCAAGGTTATTTTAAGGGTGAAACATTATTCCAGATCCAAGGTTTTATCTAACTTAAGTTTTATTTAAAACCTATGTATTCCAAAGTGAGCTATATTTGGCAGTATCCATGTGGGATATATCCCTGAACTCTAGACAGAACCAACGAGCTCAGAAGAAGCTTTTGGTGCCGATTTTCATTGAATCGACACCGCCAAACAAGAATAAATAGGAAGCATTTGATGCAGATTATCATCTGCAATTTAAGCTGGATTCATCTAGAATGAATGCCCGTGCTCTCGGGGAGTTTATATGAATGAAAGTTCAATTGCTACAGTGTTTTTCATCCTATGTTCTCTTTGCTACAGTAACACATCTTGTATTATTCAATGTTTATTTGAATGATAAATTTTATCATTGTTCCAAGTTAAGTTGAAATTTTAATAACTTTAGTTAGAAATTTGCTAAACATACTTGATCAAGATCTAACAATGGTATCAGAGCCATGTTCATCATGTCTACCAGATTTGGAGCATCACTTTTGAGTGGCATTAAGGTGTATGAGGGAGGTCCTGGATTTCAAATCTGGAAAGAACAAATAAAAATTGTTTTGGTGAATGAGAATTTGTGGGAATTAGTGCAAGGAGATCTTGCAAGTAAAATGTGTCAGCCAGTGTGAATGCAGGAAGAAGGGAGAGTAGCTCTTCTGATATTGCAACTGAAGGGAGTTCTGGTACTAGAGTCAATGTAGACTTGAGAGCAAGTGATGGTGCTAAGGAAAGGGAAGCCTATGCTATTCTAACTAGCAAGGTAGGAGCATCTATCTTATTGAAGATTAGAGGTAAGTCTCCTGCTGAGATTTGGAGGTATCTGCTTAAACATTTTGAGGAGAAAACCTCTTCTGAGATTGATATACTTGACAAGGAATTAAGGAAGTTAAGGCTTAAGGAAGAAGATGACTTATCCAATTTCTTTTCCAAATTTGATAACATTGTAGCAGATTTGGAAGGAGCTGGAGTAGTGTTGACAGATCAACAAAAGTTGCTGCATGTTGCTAGAGCAGTAGAAGGCAATAGGCAGTTGGCTACATTAATTAGGAATCTAGCTAAAACAAGGGAGGCTACAGAAGAGATGGAACTGAATTTGAGCAGCATAAGATACTATCTAATGATTTTGATGATAATGTTGAGGTGGTGGAGCAGAAAAAACAGTAACAAGCTCAACTAAAATGCTCAAAAATGGAAATGAAGGCCGAACTGGATACATTGTTTTCGTGATGCGCGCGATTCATAGGTTTGAAAAGACCAATCCGATGTCCTGTGGCAGACGAGTCGAAGTATCGTGCACTCCCACT
>JAANSK020244332.1:0-13966 GCA_011763485.2 Isoetes engelmannii
TGGTGTCAGCCATTGAGAAGGGGAATTTTCCTGACGGTATACGATGGGAGCATCGTATAGTGCCAGGGAGCGTCACAGAGCTTGCTTGTTTCTGGAAGTTCCTGAGGCCTATCTTTGAGTCGCCCTAAAGGTAATCGTGTCTTGATCATTCAGCTTACTCCAAAGGATTTGTTCTTTCGTACACGGGCTTCTGTGTTGTTAGTTGTGATTGCATTTGGACAAGTAACATGGTTCTTCCCTTTTTCCAGCATGGGGTAAATAGGATCTAAAGGTCAGAACATGACTGAATGGTATGGATCAAGGAGGCGTCTGAACGAGGAGGCATTGGGAGGGAGACAATGCTTCGTCTACATGTGCTCACTGAGTTGCGTTTTCTGTCTAGTAGTTAATAGTCTCAACAACAGCTAATAGTAGTTAATAGTTTTGTATAATGGAATTCCTCAAAAGGGCATTTGTAAGACCTGTTACTTGGAATAGCAGTTTAGGTAAGTAGGGATCAGGAAAACTCTGTAGCTGAACTTCTTCGGACAGATTTAGTAGAGAATCAAATGGGCTCTCCAAGGCTCTAGTGAGGCCCTTGGGCTAGATGGCCTTGCTCGTTAGTTCCTTGAAGGGTGAGCTCAACAAGGCTTTTGTAAGGCCCCTAAACAGAAGGGCCTTGCTTAGGCAATTGGAGGAGTATGTTGATGGCTCTAATTCACTCTTAGCTCTGTGGGAGAAATTAGTAGGGCTGAATCTGATATAGCTGGTTGCTTATTGCTTATTTCAACGGAAGGGCCGTGCAGATAGTTACGTGGATCACATGTACATAAGTCTAATGGGCTCCTGGTTTGACTGCTGCAGTAGTATTGAGAAGCTTATTCTGTAGGGGAAAACATGAAATTACCGAGTTGAACTTTTGAGGTTGAAGTATATACAGGTAGATGAAGAGGCTCTTGAGAGCAAATGGACACCCCTTTTGGGACAAGCTTGAAAGATATTTTGTTTGATACCCCTTGGTACATATATATGGAATTAGAGACAAAATCACTTGTAGTACAACAAAGTAGAATGATGTTCCAGATCTAGTTACATGCAGGATGGCATTTGCTCTTTGGTGCCCTTTAGTTGCTTTGTACCCTTACGGTGGTGGCTGCATTTTTCCACTCTGAGCTACCTTTCTAGACTCACGAGGCGAGAAAGGTCCTCAAACCTCTTTTTTTGGGGAAAAAAAGCTTTACTTTCTTTGAGTTGCCTTTCTCGACTCGTGGGTCGAGAAAGGACCTCAGAGCTGCATTTTTCCACTCTAAGATGCCTTTCTCGACTCGTGGGTCGAGAAAGGCCCTCAAACATTGCTTTTAATTCAAAACAACTTTATTTTCTCTGAGATGCCACGGGTGGAGAAAGGATCTCAAAGCTGCATTTTTCCACTCTGTTCTGCCTTTTTCGACTCGTGGGTCGAGAAAGGCTCTCAGACCCCCCTTTTTTGAGAGGAAAAAAGCTTTATTTTCTCCAAGCTGCCTTTCTTGACTCGTAGATCGAGAAAGGCCCTCAGTCTCGCCTTTTCATCTTAAGATGCTTTTCTCGAGTCGAGAAAGGCTAAGAACTACCCTTTCTCCTTTGGTTGCCTTTCTCGACTCGCGAGCCGACGAAGGCAGCCAGACCTGCCTTTTTTAAATTTTGAGCTGCCATTCTCGACTAAATGGCTTTCAAAATTTGTAATTATTTTATTTATATTGTCTGTAGCATCATTTGACTAACTTGATTATGTGTGCTGCAGTCCTTATCTCGACTAGAGTACATGCTCGAGAGCAATAGAAGGAGCAACTCATTGACGAAGGAGGCGAGACAAGGTGGAACGTGGCCCATGAAGCACCTCCTGGTACATGTTCCTATCATCTTCAGGTTGCTCCTGTGGCTTGGAAGGTCGGCGGGGGCTCCACGCCTTGTTCTTATTACGTGGTCCGTGCGTGAAAACGTTGTAATCCTTACGACACCCCGTCCACCATGGTCTCTTCAGCTATTGTAAAACACAATGTAATGCTAAAACAGCTAAAACTATTTGAATGGCCCGGCCACCATGGTCTATTCGGCCATTGTAAAAAAAATTGCACTTGATTTATTTATTTAGTAAATGGATTCATCTGTGGAAAGGAAGGGAATGTCTCTTTGAATAGAAATTGTGTGTTCACATAGCACCGTCTCATCCAAGAATTGCAATTTATCATGCTTCCCTCTCTTATCTTTGAATTCTAGGCGCACTAACCCAGAAAATAACAGTACGAACATTTTGGATATGTAGTCCTTATGTTGAGTGAATTCCAAGTGATATGCAGCCTTTATGTTGAGTGATCTTGAAAGGCCCCAACATACCTAAGTGCTAGCTTTCCGGCTTTCTTAAACCTTAAGGTACCTTGCTTAGGTGATCTTTCGGAATACCATGTCATCTTTTTGGAACTTTAGAGGCATGCACCTCTTATCTGCATATTGTTTCTGATGATTCTGCGCTGTAGCAATATTATGTCTAATGATCCTGAGTTGTTTCCCAATACCTTCTCTCATGGTTTAAATCAAATCTACTTTACACTGCGGACTATATCAAGTCAATGGATATCTACATTCGTGTCCATATATTGCGTCAAATAGGCTCATCTTTACGGTGTTGTTGTAAGCAAACTCTAATAGATATAGATAGGACTCCCAAAAATGTGAATGTTCTAATGTATACATTCGAAGCATGTCTTCCACAACCTGATTAACCCTTTTCACTTCGCCATCCGTCTGAGGGTGATATGAGGTGCTCATCCGCAACTGAGTTCCAACACCTTGGAACAAGGCTTGCCAAAATTCACCAACAAAGTGCGTGTCTCCATCAGACACAATGATCTTAGGCATTCCACGCAGGCTGAATACATCCTTGATGAATATCTTTGCAATATTTGCCGTAGTGGTCGTGGTTCTGGTTGGCATAAAATGAGCTTGCTTAGTGAGGCGATCCATTACTACGTAAATGGAATCATATCCTTCTCGTGCCTTGGGAAAACCCACAATAAAATCCATTCAGATACTTCCCACTTTGTATCAGGAATGTTTAAGGGTTGCAATTCACTAGCAACTTTCTGGCGAGAAGCTTTCACCGTCTGACATGGCAAACATCTGGCTACATAATTTAATATTTTCCTTTTCATGCCAAGCCAAAAGAACTGTTTGCGAATTTTGTGAAGGGTTTTCTAAACTCCAGGGTGACTTGATAGTGAACTGTCATGAGCTTCCTTTAAAATTTGCTACTTAAGCTCTACATTATCAGGTATCCACAATCGGTTCTGATAAAACAATTTAGACCCTTCCAGCTTATAAGGATCCTTGCTTTTTCAAGTGCCCTTATTATTGATAGTGAGGATCTTCCTTGATCTGTCTTAAGTTGCTATCCCACTGTTTAATAGCAATGATAATTGCAGCACACTATGATCTTCAGGACAACTGCAATTACATTATACTTGTCAGAATAATACATTACGGTAAAATCATATTTCTGCAACAAATCCATCGCTTCTGGCGATTATTCAGCTGAGGCTGCGTCAGAGGAGTACTTAAGACTCTGATGATCTATCTTAAGGAGAAATTTCTTACCCAAAAGGTAATGTGACCATAATTTTATGGCATGCACAATTGCAAGCATCTCCAAATTGTGTGTTGGATAATTTTGTGGACTAAGCTTTTTAGATTCTTAAGCACACACATGGCCATCTTGTAATAGAGCACCCCCAAAACTTGTACCGGAAGCATCGATTACTACACAAAATTCCCACTCAATACAAGGAATCTTTAGAATAGATGCATGCGCCAAAGCATCTTTCAAAAACTGAAAACTGCAGTCACATACTTTTGGCCATTAAAATGGTAGATCCTTTTGAACCAAGGTGGTCAAAGGAGCTGCCTTCTTGAAAAATTGCTTAACAAATTTGCGACAGTACCCAGCCAATCCTAGAAATAACCTGATTTCCCTGACAGATTGAGATTGTGGCCATTTTTATATGGCTTTACTTTTTTGAGGAGACAACATGGCCCAAATAAATCAACTTCTCTTGAGCAAAACTGCGTGCATGCGCCAAAGCATCTTTCAAAATTTGAAAACTGCGGTCACATACTTTCGACCATTAAAATGCTAGGATCCTTTTGAACCAAGGTGGCCAGAGGAGCTGTCTTCTTGAAAAATTGCTTAACAAATTTGCGACAGCTCCCAACCAATCCTAGAAATACCCGGATTTCCCTGACAGATTGAGGTTGTGGCCATTGTTATATGGCCTTACCTTTTTAGAATACGGTTCGATTCTCTTACTGAAGACAACATATGGCCCAAATAATTCAACTTCTCTTGAGCAAAACTGCATTTGGAGAGTTTACCGTAAAGCTTATGTTCTCTCAAGAGATTCAAAACTGCACGCAAGTGCAACATTTCTTTTAATATTTTAAAGTAAATCAAAATATCATTGAAGAACACGAGCACAAATTTATCGAGCTGAGCTCAAAAAACATCATTCATAAACCTCCTAAAACTAGCTAGTGCATTGGTAAGCCCAAATGGAATTATCACAAATTCATAATGTCTACATCTGGTATGGAAAGTAGTCTTAGGGATATCCTCTTCCCTAATTCTGATCTGGTGGTAGCCAAAGCACAAGTAAATCTTAAACAAGAACTCGCTTCCACTCACTTGATCAAACAGATGATCCACTATGGGCAAAGCATAGATATTCTTGATAGTGACCTGATTCAACAATCTATAATCAACACATAGACGCACACTGCCATCCTTTTTCTTTACAAAGAGATTAGGAGCTCCAAACAGAAATGTACTAGACCTAATAAATTCTTGCTCCACCAATTCCTCAAGTTGTTTCTTTAATTCCACCATTTCCATAGCATTAAAGTGGTAAGCAGGCCGTGAAGGTGGGGCAGATCCAGGAAGCGAATCAATTTCATGATTAACCTCGAAAAGAAGGAAATTATGTAAGCTTATCTAGGAATACATCTTTAAATTCCTCCAACAAAGTCTTAATGATCTGAGAAACAACAGTTTCCTGCACCTCTGCGGATTTGGTAGCATCCCAACATACATGACTCCTCTCTTGCGCAAATAACGCTTAGCTTGCTTGCATGACAACATAGGAGGGACATAAATTATAAGGCGACTACCCTCAAACCACGAAACACTAACACACAACGTTTAAATTCCAACCAAGGAATAAAACCATTTTCACATCTTAATTACACCATCTGCCAATTCTACAAATCTAGAATGACGTGCAATCACATGTAAGCCCAACTGATCAACCGATCTAGATGAAATAAAATTGTGCGTACTACCACTGGCAATCAGAAAATGAAAGGGTTGAATTTGCATGCTACCTGGAAGATGGATGACGTCCGTAGCAAGATATATGAAGGATTTCCACCAATAGCATAAGCTTGCATATCATGTTCCGGCTTTGATTTCTCTAGTGTAACAGCTTGGGCTCGTGCAGGTCTCTTCTTAGTACGGACATTGTGTGGACCAACAGCACTCTGCATACTCACTGCTCATCTATTCCAATTACTTGGGTTCCCACCACTAGCTTGAGACTAGTTACCACGGTTTCTAGGAGCAGCATTTCTGTCAAACTCATTAGCTCCTGCGGCGGCGGGTCGTCCATTATTCATCTTCCTCCACCTTCGAGGACAACGTGCGACATTCCCAGCCTCTTTGCAAAAGAAACATAATTTTTCCCGACGACATCGTTCTCGTTCCTCCTGGCTCATCTATGCTGGTGCATTTGTCTGCCTTACAGGCATACGACGAACATTTCCTCCTGTGGCACCTTCTTTATTGGCTTCCAGAGTTTAGCTGATTCTTCCCGACTTTTCTTCATCCTGGACTTGCTCCTTAAACTTAGAAATTCTTATAGCTTCTTTCAGGCTAGGATATGTCACTCCCCCTACTAACAAAGTCAGCTCGGGCTTCAATCCACAAATAAACTTGCCAGCCAACTGTGCCACTGTTATAATAGGTCCATACGACTGTAATTCTTTGAACTTATTGGCATATGATTCCATTGTTTCCCACTCTAATTCATCCCACCTCTCCCTGAACCACCATGTTACGAAGGAGTCCAAATATGACGTGATAATGGGTTCATCCAGATGGGCCACCTTTAAATAGACATACACACAGCCAAAGGGGGTCAGTCACATGGACTAAGTGGAGAAACCGAGCAAGGGAAAAGTAACAATCCTTCTAAACACAAGACATCAGTGTAAAATCGTACCTCGCCGTCATCCTGCATAAAGTTAGAACAATCTCATACATCGATAACTAAGTGCACAATCATATGCTCAGGATTCATGATCCAGTTCCCATCTTCCCCTTGGTCGTGACCCCAAGAAGATATATTTCCTACTGTACGTACAGGACTTAGCAAAAGGGCTCACCCCTTGTACTCATTCGTCCAGCCATCCGGCTATAGATGCGGAGTCACACGACCACCCCACCGAAGATGGTCCGTTCAATGCAAGATGCCATAATTCATCAAGAATCTTTACAAGATGCAATACCATATCCATAGCAAAATATAATATAATATTCATGCTCCATACATTCAAGCATCATAGAATCCACAAACATCTCAGCTACTATATGCCATTGCATACTCTACTTCTATTGTAAAATACCCAGCATAGAACTACAAGCGAACTAAAATACAAGCAAGACAACCATCTGCTAGCTACACTACATTGTTCATCATTTATTCCGTCCGCGAACATCCAGAGCTCCCTAGTTTATACTCATTTGCTAGAAATTCATATTATAGACAAGGCTTGAAGTAAGGATTAGCATAACTTTGTCTATTCATGCATGACCCATCCTAGAAGATAATACTCCTTAGGTATAGTTCTATCACTTTAATTATAATTATACGTTACTATGATCCAACGACTTAGACTCTATATATTCAAGTATGATTTACTACCGTAGAAAAATAATCAAATCTATGAGGATAGCATACCCTGGTATCCCCCTTGGTCCAATATCTCCCTTACTGAACAAAAGAAAAAGTCACAGCAAACCCGGATAGGGCCACGCTTTTTATAAATCCGACTAGGCTCCTGTTGTATATCACGCCCAAGTCTGGGCGGTGTAGCCAAAAAGCCCAGGTACAATTCTATGATTTCTTCAATGCACTAGAAACCTCACGAATAGTCTAGCTGGGCTGCCTTGTAAGCAAAGCTTCAAGCGATCGGACATGAATTGGCTACAAATGTTGAACAAAATATGGTTTGGATTGGCAGAGCCTGTGTGTCGGTTTTCACAGAAAGAGTGTTGGATTCTAGGTAGATCAATCAATTTCCATTACAAAGCCTCAAGGCATTAATAGAGCCGATTTTGCTATAAGGGTTTACACAGACCAACCCATTAAAAATAAAGGCAGTTACAGTCGTTTAAAACCACCCTAACTTGCAAGCCTGTACCCTGGCTCTTCTCCACAAAATTGAGGTATCTAACAATGTCAGATTCCAAAGACATAGTGTTAAATACATCACAAGGGCCTTAACAACGGTCAAATTAGCTTAAAGATGGAATTGTTGGGTTATGGCACAATCATACACAGACCCCCCTTTAGGCCGGATTTGGATTATACGAACAGAAGCATGGCTCTAGTTTTACACGAAGGATCAATCTCTTTCTTTTTGTTCGTTCCTTGTTCTTAACACTAGAGTTGTCCCGGGGATCATTTCGGGTCCATGGACCAGATATTGTCCAGCATACCCCCTACTACTTAACACATATATCTCACAATAGAGAGTTCAATTTTATAATCTACCACCACTCTTTGAGTCTTCACTTGACTCTTAACGACCTATGAGAATTACATAACTAATGGATTCACCCATGGGTTCATAGGTTGATATGATTGCTCAAACCTTGGAAGTGACAGTTTTGGCAGCAATCCAGAACTGCATTCCTCAATTTTCTAACATAAAAGTGTCCAAACCTTGCTAAATATAGAGGTTAAATGATTTATTACGATCAAGTGCATCGATTTACAAGTTTTTATGTTTGGTCGCTATCATCTGATTTTGGTTGAAGTCGCCAAACCCTATTTTGCTTAAAAATGTTGTATGACGTTGGAGAATTATTTCTCTCTTATTATTACAAGTATTTCCTTAATTCTTGTGACACTGAGTTCTTAACAATACGAGCTATAGTTCAAAGATTTTATTAGGTGTTCATAAGTTATATTAATATCAATATTAACTAAAGAAAATATTGTATAGAATGCAAAAAGAGAGAGAGGTTAAAGTGCTCTAATAAACCCCATCTATAAGTCTCACAAGGGTAGTAAATGATGCATACTACTTAGCTCTATATAGAGATTTACTCTATCAACTTTTATCAGTGTAACTAGGATGTAACCATGCATTATCTAGATCTAAATAAGATCTAATTTAACAGGATGAACACATCAAAATGTTTAAAAGGTGCATTGACTATACAATTATAGGTCTAAAACTCTACATGATGAATTGAGGACAATATCATGATGTTTAGCCATGACTATGAATAAATAGACCAAAGGACATTTTATATCTGTTTTCCTAGTTCATATAAAAGATAAATTGATCTGCGTTCTCTTGAACATTTTTGTCTTCATCGCCATTGTCTCCTCCTCGTTTTATTCTTTCTACTTAGGTTTCACACCCAGACTCTAGCCACAGACAGATTAGCAAGTGCCCACACACGGAGTTGGAACGGCTTGAGGCTGTCCGAGTTGCATCAAGGCGCACCAGTTTCCACGATTCAGAGCTTCAGAGTTACATTGGAATTCAAGCGTCACTATCGGTTAGTTTTTTCTTCTTAGTCTGATGCTTTTTATTTTCGTTGGATTGTTCCTGGAAGCCGTTGCTATTTTTCGTCTAGAGCTTTCGATTTTGGCTTCCAGATTGCTTGTATTTTTTGATCCGGCATCCCATTGGGTCTGTAATGACGCATCATGTGTTTGGTGGTGTTTGCGTGGTTTTTCAGTTCCATTTCTTCCTGGTTTATCGTCCCTGACTGAGTATTGTCTCGGTTCTGATCTGATTGATTCAGTTCGTTGTTGTTTGATAGGTCGGTTTAGTTTTTCACAGGTATGCTTCTGATGTCGTTTTGGCTTTTTTTTTGTTTGAGCTATTTCTTTCTCCGTATAGACTTGTTTTTTATTGTATTCTAGCTTCTTGTAGGATAGTGGTCCGATTCGATCCAAAAGGTTTTCTATACTCTGAAGTTTCCTGCCTCTATTTCATTTTTTTATTTACTACATGGTATTCATGCTTGGCTTTTTGCTAGGAAACAGTAGCAAGCCCTTCCGGTTTGGTCTGTCTTGCCCCTTTCTACCTCTATTCTGATCGCCACGACTTCTGTCCAGTTTTATTTCTGCCAATTTCTCTCTATTCCAATTGCTTGTTGATTTGTTTGGCCGGTCCTAGCTCCGGATTCTGCTGGTCGATTATCGCCTGAGTCCCATTGAATCTTTCCCTGCCCGCCCATCACCGCTTCTGCCATATTCGCTGCAGTTTGGAGGGAGTAACCAGGGCCGCGTTTCCCTTCTTTTATTTGTTGGGGATATCGGGTGGCAGTTCTTTAATTATTCTATATGGTTGTTACCGGCACATGATTGTTTGATTTCTGTCTTTCTCCATCCATCTTAGGGAGTCTTCTCCATAGGTCTTTTACTTTTTTCTCGTTTCATTCTGTCCGCTTTATTATTTCTTATTAGTTTCCTTTATTTTCGCCTTATTGTTATTATCGTTTTTTTAATTTTTCCTATCATTCCTTCCCCTTTATTATTTCTTGTCCTTGTGGGTGTGTCTGACCGTGTCTTGTTCCTTTCTTTGGGGTTCGGTTTGTCTCAATTTGTGGTCTTCACGTAGCTTGCAATGGTCGTCCCCTCTTTTTTCATTCGGCTTTGTTTTCTCCCATCTTTTTATGTTGTTTCGTTGTTGTTAATGCTCGCCAACGTTGTTGCTTGGGATTTTTGGTGATGTCCCCTCTCGTGGGACTAATTGCAGTGCATCTTATGACTAACCTTTGTTCTTTGATATGTGTGACTAGACGGTTCACTTTATGGTAGATCAAGATATTCCCAGTATTTCCCAGGTGTCTCTGCGTGCGCAAAAGGCTAAGCGGGTTGACGTTGGCACGGCTCCATCCACTCCACCTATTCATCGTGCTCGCACCTCTGCCCCTTCTGTTGCTCCTGAGACTCCCACAGTGTCTGATTTTGTTGCCTCTGTAGATCCTCCTACTAGATACATGGGTGTGGCTTCTCTTTTTGGCTCTGCTGGTCCTTCTCGGGTTGTGCCTTCCGTATCTTTTGCCTCGGCACCGCCCCCTGTTTTTTCTCTATCTTCTGCGAGCCCTTCTGTTGGGTTGAGCCACTCCATGCCGATGGCGGGTTCTGCAGTCCTTCCTGCTTCTTTAGACATGGTGCCGCATATGCTGCAGACTCTTCAGTTGCAGATGGCACAGATCCAGAGCCTTCAGTCTTCACTTACTTATGATGCTTCTGTGCATGAGCACATTGAGGTTCTTCGGCAGGAGATTATCGTGAGCGGGCTACCCGGTCTGTGCCCAATTTTAAGAGGGAGTCGTCACGCCACCAGTATGACTTTCTTTGTGCCACTGAGTCCAGGTTTCAGGAGTTGCATGCACGGTTGACTTCTTTATCTCCTCGCGTTCCTGATGCAATTCTTCGGACTGTTGCGGAAGGTAAGACAGCCACACAGCACAGGATGAAGTTTTTGGTTATTGCTAATCGCGAGGGCTATGATATTGCATTAGACTTTGCTGACCATGCAGGCCCGCCCTATCTGCTGATGATTCTAGGAAATTGAAGCTAGCTCGGCAGATGCATCGTGATCGGCGCCCTCCGCCTTTTAGATCTGCTGCTTCCTCCTCTGATTCTCCTTTTTCCACAACTCCCCAGCCTCAATTTTCTTCACCCAGATCTGGGAATCATCCATTTTGCATCTTCTGTAGGCATTTTGGTCATCGAATTGAAACATGCAATTCCCGTCCAAATACTGGCACTCCTGTTGCTCCCCTTCCACCTTTGGTTCCGCCTCCAGGTCCCTTGGTCTTTGCCTCAACGCCATTCTTTCTCTTTGTAGCTCATCTTCTATTTTAAGTTGTCGTGTTTAAACAATCCTTGTTTCTGAAGGAAAAAATTGGCGCAGTTCTCTTTATTTGTGATGGGCTGATTTCCCAGTATTGGATTCATGGTATGGTTGTTTTTTAGAAAGGTTTATGAGCTTTGTTTCGATTTTTACCTTGTTCTTTGTGGGAACCAATCGTCACACGTTCTAGGTCGATGCTAGCTTGTATGCATGGAGATTTGTTGGATAATATGGGTTTTTGGCTCGTATTAAGCTAGGGGTTTTGGTCTCTGTAACATTTTTGCAGTGTTTCCCCTCCTAGAGCATTGTGGACATGATGTTTTGGTACAACCTAGTTAGATCGTGAGGCCTTTGTTGCCTGGTTTTTTCGGGTTTATAAGTTTCTTGTTTGATTATTTGGATTGGTTTGAACAACTTGTATTCAGTTGGCTTGCATTGGATTATTTTCACTTTGCTCGTATTAAGGTTGTTACTTACTGTTTGTACCCTCCTAGTAATGTCTCCAGGCGCTCAAAATGCTAAGCCCGAGCTCTAGCATTTTTCACATCGAGCAATGTCTCCAGCCGCACGACTGAAGGATCCCCCCGAGAAAAAATCTTGCACACTGCAACCTTCAGTCATGAATTTCTTTACCAGGTATGTGCATGTCCTGCAGTTCAATTGATTGGGCACAAGATAGGTTGTGCCTCCTGCTGGCCCTTTGTCAGTCTACGGTTTATACAACCAGATTGCTGTCACACAAGAAATCTACTTTGAGTAAAATGAGGAATAGAGAAAGAGCAACAAATCGGGCGGTCGCCCAATTAAAGGAGTGCTCACCTGCTTTGACTTCGTGGTCCGGTTTCTCCATCTCCGAGACACCCTTCAGATGTTGTGGTAACGTAGAATATTCTTGAGGACGATCAGGATCATTGAAGCACAAGTTCAAGTCGTTCATGTCAGGGGCTGCTCCTTGATCTCTAGAAACGTACATCACGAGCACAATACTTTGAAGTTAGCTCACCTTTGAGGTGGAGGGAACCTTCGATTTAGGGTCTTTGTATGCTCTGATCCATACACGATTACCGCCATTTATGGTTTTCATGGCGGACAGACACTCGCTCAAATGATCAGGACTGATGAAGACAGTGATCCAATACAGCTGCTTCTGTTAATATACGTAATTGATTCAGGAATGTCTGGTATTGCTTGAACGTCCACTTCCTCTGATTCTTAAAGTCACATCATATAAACCGAGCAGAGGTGCTTACGACGTTGAGGCACATGCCTTGAGGGCTGACCAGATAGCACTTAAATGCCTTGGAACCCTCTTCTACAGGCCCCCGCAAATAATCATTCACTCTGGCGACAAGAGACTCCGGTAGAGCCTGCTTCTCAGTTTCCCTGCGACTCTTGGACCAAGTGCTAACACTATTAGCAAACATAAGCAATAGATTGTCAATGTAAATAGGATGCATTTGTCTCAGATCTGTCATGGTCTCTATCCTCATCCTCTTCCTTTCCTTTAGATATTTCAGGAAAGCTCGCTCAACTGTGCCAATCGTCTTTAGCTCAATTGCATGCTTTTTTATATCTCGTCTTCCAGTGTAATTCTTTGCCGTGTGAACAAAGGTGGTACCTGACATAATCTCATTAACAATTTTCGAAGGTCAAGAGGATTCATAGACTTCATAGGTCGACACTTGTTATTTATTAAAAAACCTATAAACGGTCCTTGACAATTATGCTCTCACCCTTCTCGTCTTTGAGCTTATCCTCGACGAAAATATGGGACATTTTGAGACACAAATTCCATGTCTCATCATCTAGATAGACAAAGTAATCATAGTCCCTCATGCTGGTTGTCTTCAGTGTCTGCAATGCTATGGAGACCCAATCCTGCATCACATTGAGAACTAGTTAAAAAATTAATAGAGGATCAAACAACACAATGGAAGAACAAGGTAATGTGTGGGGCCAAATCGGGCGCACGCGCGATTTAAGGCCTCGGGTTGTACATTCATGGTGAAGCCTTGAACAGGGTAGACTAGGATGGGGAAGGGGGCTATGTTTTGCAATTCCTCGGGGCCAAATTGGGCACCCGCCCGATTTGAGCCCCTGGGAGGAGAAGTGGGGTTGGTGTTGCAAAGGCCCCGGGGTCAAATTGGGCGCCCGTCCGATTTGAGCCCCTAGGAGGGGGGAAGTGGGTATAGTGTGAACTTACAGAATATCCAGGTCCTTGAGTGATGCCACGACCACCTGTCTTCGGCTTCCCATATAACTCCCATTGATTCGCAGCTGCTGAGTCTGTTCAAAATACATGTCCTAGTGTATAGGTTCACGGTTATTTCATTGGTTTCCTGACTTGTCTTAACATACTCTATTGGAGTCGCGGCAAGCACACGACACTTTCTTCTGGCGTAGAAATAAAAAAGCAAATCTCTGAGATGTTTCTTATCATCCTCCCATTTGGAAGCCTGTTCTATCACATCTGTGCGACTGCGGTAGTGTGATTCCCATTTACAATCCAAAAATGCGCCCCGTCCAAATCATTTAATGTCTTCCACCTTATTGCACGCTCGGTATCAGGGTCAAATGGCACGACATCGGCACACGGTGGATGCATCTGGTGACAAATAAATGACTCATACAGTTTCTCCATATGTTCTGTGCTTATAAATCTACAGGTCATGTTTATAGGTGCCTGGTACATCCTAAATATGTCCACATTGAGCTCGAATCCAACTCTGAGGGGATACATCCTCCCCCTCTCTCTCTCTCTCTCTCTCTCTCTCTCTCTCTCTCTCTCTCTCTC
>JAANSK020244343.1:0-13965 GCA_011763485.2 Isoetes engelmannii
CACGATCCGTGCAGAGGGCTGACATGTGTCAGTACGGCAAAACGGAGGCCCCCCCAACGGGCTCCGTCGAGAATTGGGGGTGATCCCGGAGGCCGGGAAAAACACCTCCGGGATCACCAAAACCAGGGTAACATTATCCTCACCCTATCTAATCTCCTTCCTTAAAGACCATGGGCTGCTGCAACTTTGATGATTTATTGGCAAAAGAAGCCTCAGCATCTCGAAGCGAGCCTAAAGCAAGTCTATGAGATCCTTATGTTCAATAACTAAATCATCAGCGGCCGAAACATCCTCACGCACTCGAAATGGCTTCCACACAGGCTGTCCATAGACCACATGAATGGGGGTTCTTTTTATGGCAGACTGATAGGTATTGTTGTATACAAATTCAGCGATAGACTAATACTCTTCCCAATTACCTTGATGTTCATTGGAAAACCCTCTTAAGATGGAACAAATAACTTTGTTAGCCACCTCAGATTGTCCATCAATTTCTGGATGAAAAGCAGTGGGGAACCTTAACTCAGTTCTATTGCATAGATAATGCCCTCCAGGATTTAATTAAACTTTGCATCATAGTCGGATACAATAGTCTTAGGCAACCCATGTAGTATGTATATCTCTTTAATGAAAAGTGTAGCAGCACTATAAGCTGTTAACTTATCCGAATAAAATGTGTGTGTTTAGTTAAACAATCTGCAACTGTCCAAATAACAGTATTCTTGTGAGGACTTGTGGGAAGACCAACAATAATATCCATGGTGATTTGCTTCCACTTAACTTCCGGAATAGGTAAGAATAAAGGAATACCATAAGGTTTTTTGTTCGCTTTCTTCATCCTTTGGCAAGTCACACAATGACGAATATGCACTAGGAATTCTCTCTGCAATCCAGGCCAAGCAAAGTAGGGTGCAATCTGTGCCAAGGTTGCTCCCACGCCACGATGCCCAGCAGTAGGTGCATCATGGGCTTCCCTAAGAATAAGTGGTTTGAAGGCATGAACAATGCAGAGCTTTGCACCTTTTTATAAGAACCCATTATCGATCTTATACCCATAACCATTGCCATTTTGAACCAATAAACAAATATCCTTATAGTCATGGTCAGTTGCATGCAACGACTTCATTTCCTCCAAATAGTTGGTTTGTACTATAGAGAGAGAACAAACCACATAATGTTGGCTTACAGCATCCGCCACAACATTCTCTTTACCGGGATGATAGTCCACGAAAAAATGCTACTGTTGCATAAAAGCAACCCATTTCAATTGCCTTTTCGATAACATTTTTTGCAAAACAATGTGCTTCTAGTGCTTTGGTGGTCGGTCAAAATATGAACCGTCGGCCCTAATAAATAGTATCGCCACACTTTCAAAGTATGAATGATAGCCAGAAATTCTTTATCATAAACACTATATCTACTTTCCACGTCAGAGAACTTTCGACTTTCATAAGCAACAGGATGACCATCCTGCATCAAAACTGCACCCAAAGCCATACCACTTGCATCCATACATAATAAGTAAGGTAGTCCAAACTTGGGCAAATGCAGAACGAGAGGATTAACCATAGCATCCTTTAGCACTTAGAAAGTGAATTAATGTGTATGATTCCATTGGAAAAGAGCATCTTTGCGAAGCAACAAATAAAGATCTGAAGCTAAACAAGCAAAATTTTGTACAAACTTCCTATATTTAGCTACATAAGCCCAAAAGGGAACGTAATGCCCAGATATCAGTCTCAAAAGTTCATGACCAACAACTTCTTCATTATCATGTTTGAAGCTGAGTCCTCAATTCGTCAATTGGTAAGTCGAGGGGTCGACACTTTAGGGGGTGCTTATGTGCTTTACCAGTATTACACTCCGGGCATGTCCACCAGTTCTTTGACAGCGGTTAAGATCCCATGTTGGTTTCAGATTGAGGATCTCCATCCAGATATGATGGTGCCTGAGTTTCTTGTGTCCATGGCTAATGGGTTGGGGGTCCATCTGGCACACTCTATTGTGCAGGTTCCCAAGATCTATGTAGCTCTGCCTGCCTTGCAGCCTTTGCCTACTTCCCTTCCTGTGCGGAGTGGCTCGTGGCATTTTCTTTTTCGGTTGAAGCTTCTGAATGGCGCTGAGATCCAGCGTATGTTTCCCTCTATCGAATTGCCTCGTGATCCTGAGGAGGCGTTAGGAGAGGCCGGGTATGCTCGGAACATCCCTGCTGCCGGAGACGTACATGAGGAGCAGGTTGAGGAGGTGTTGGGGGATGGAGGTGATGACGTGGACCACGTGTCTCCCCCTCCTGTTGGGGTGGTAGGACGTGGGGGTTCAGACAGGGGCCGTGGCGGCCTCGCCAGGGGTCGTGGTGGTTCGGTGACGGGCCATGGTGGCTTTGTAGGCCGGGGGGGCTTTGTTAGGGGCCGTGGTCGTGGGGGCTATGCTCTGGCCTGGGATGATGGTGGTAGGCCTACACATGCGTCATCGGGGGTGGTCGGGGCCGTGGGGAGATGAACCCTAGTGACATTCGGGATGCTGGTGGTGGGTCCCCTTCTTGGGGAGGGGGGAGGGGGACCAGGCAGCGGATTAGGCAGCAGCTGGATGGGGGAGCTCGTCGTATGACATGGGCTGCGGAGGTGGAGCAGATTGGTGCTATTAACCCTCTGGCCTTGGATGACGGTTTGGAGGATTTGGATGGCCTGGTGGATAGGCGTGCTGGGGGCCATTCTTCTTCTCGGGGATGAACAGGTCGATCCTCAGTTGGAATGTGCGGGGGGTACGGTCCTCCAGTAGCAAGAGGGCCCATATTTCTCTGGCACTGCGGCAGATACGCCCTGACATTGTCTGTCTACAAAAGCACAAGTGTCACAAGGGGCATATCTCCCGCTTGCTGGATATGCGTGGGTCGCCAGTTTGCAGCCGCTGCTTCTTCTTCAGGGCGGACTAGTGGGGGTACCTTGATTGCGTGGAGGATGCATGTGCAGGTCACATAATCCGCAGCCGATAAGTTTGATCGTTGGATAATAGTAAAGTGGCTAGAGGGTGGTCAGGAGTGGGGGATTGTCAATGTGTATGCTCCGAACCAGCCGTCTCGACGCGATGCACTATGGGCCACTATTAGGCACAAGTTGCGAAGCCTTGGGGGCTTGCAGGTTGCGTGGTTGCTTTTAGGGGACTTCAATATGGTGGAGAGAGCGACGGACTGCACTGGCCCTGGCACGCAGGTGGTGCAGGGCTTTGAGCGAGAGCAATGGTCACGCCTCGTGTAGGATGTGGCTATGGTGGAGGTTCCAGGGGATGCGTCGTTCACCTTCTGTAATCGGCAGGTTGGGGCAGGCCGTGCGTACGCGAGGCATGATCGGTGTTATGGTTCTCCTATTGCTTTGGATAGCGCACCTTCTTTTCGCGGGCAGAACATTTTAGCCTCTCGGTCTTTGATCACTACCCTCAGCTGGTTTCTGGGCGGGATGGTGTTCCTCCTCGACCCTCCAGAACGGTGTTTCGTCTGAACACCCGGCTCTTGAAGGATGCAGAGTTTTCGGCGCAGTGCCAGGACGTGTGGTTGAACACTTTCGTATCTCAGGGTGGTATGACGGGCATGGTGGCAACTCTGGCTAGAGTGAAGCGATTTGCTAAGGAGTTTGGGAGGCAGTGTGTGCAGCTGGAGCGACAGGAGCTGCATGCCCTCTATCAGGAGTTGGAGAGGATCCGGGCGCACCCTTCGGATGGTGTTAGAGAAAATGTTGTGTTGTAGCATATCAGTGCTCTGGAACAGGTCAAGGTCTGGGAGGCGCGTTGAAAGCAGATCTCAGCTGGTTGAAGGAAGGAGACACGAGTTCATCTGTATTTTTTCGTGCGGCCAGGCAGAGGTGCTATACGACGTCTATGGCATCTCTTGCCTTGCCTGATGGTCGGATGTTGGAGGATCCCGCTAAGTTGCGGAGATATATGCACGCCCATTTTTCTGGGTTCTTTGTGCAGCGTGTGCTCCCCTATGAGCAGGAGATGCAGGACCTTGTTTTGGCGGATGTCAAGCCTACTATTTCACCTCATCAGCGTGAGAGCCTGGAGCGGCAGCTTTCGAGAGAAGATCTCGCTGAGGCATGCATGTGCATGGCTAAGGATAAGTGTCCAGGGCTGGATGGCATTCCTGTTGAGTTTTTCCAGACTTCTTGGGAGTGGGCTGGTGAGTCAGATACCAAGTTTATCTTGAGCTGCTACAGTCCTCGCAACTTGATCGGATCCTGAACACCGCGTGCATTTCTCTCATCCCTAAGGTGAAGCAGCCGTCCACCATTAGTGATTGGAGGCCTCTTTCCTTGTTGTCTTCTGTATACAAGATCATTGCAAAAGCCCTGGCGGAGAAGCTGAAGCCAGTGTTGTCCTCTTCCAACAGCAGGGTTCAGTCTGGGTTCGTTCCTGGGAGGAACATTCTGACGAATGTGGCGGCGACCTATGAGGGCCTGTATTGGGCTAGGAGAACAGGGCAACGTGTGGCTTACCTGAAGCTGGATTTTGCCAAAGCGTATGACAGTGTTCGCTGGGAGTTTTTGTCAGCCATGATGTTGGCATTAGGTTGCGGCCCTCGGTTTATAGAACTTGTTATGAAGTTGCACAGGTCGGCTCGAGTTACAATGGTGTGCCAGGGTGAGCCCTCGGCCTTCTTTTCTTTCGGCAGAGGGGTGCGTCAGGGGTGCCCTCTAGCACCGTTCTTATTCACGATTGTGGCAGAGGCCTTGTCCCAGTTGCTTCTGGCCGCCATGGAGGAAGGCATGGTGGATGGGCTCCAGATGCAGGATGGTGGTCAACAGATCATTAATCAGCTCGTTGATGACACCTTCTTCTTTTTGGTGGCCGAGGAACGGAATCTGCAGAATGTGAAGTGTCTGCTCGACACCTTCTCTTTGGCCTCGGGCATTCTCTTGAATTGGGGTAAGTGTTCGTCTTTGTGGGCTTTGTCGACTCTGTTCCCCCCCCCCCTTGCCTGGCTCTTTTTCCGTGGAAGGTACTTCCAGGCAATGCATGTATGAAGCTGTTAGGTATTCCCTTTGGAGGGGATATCTCCATAGGGCGGGTGTGGGATGAGATTCTGCAGGGGTTGCAGAAGCATCTCAACTGGTGGAAGGGCAGTAAACTATCGATGGCAGGAGGGATCACTGTGGCCAAGTCGGTGCTTTGTAGCACGCATGTATACACGGCATCCGCCATGCTAGCTCCTGAGGGGAAGATGCATGCGTTGGATAGGATGGTTCGGAACTTTGTGTGGGGCAGGGATGATGAGGGGGCGGTGGTTAAGGTGGCGTGATGGAAGTGTCTCCGCCCCCGGGAGGATGGAGGTTTGGCCATCTTGGATTTGGCATTACACAACAAGGTGTTGGTCTCCAAGTTCGTGTGGAGTATTCTGCAGGATGGAGCATCCTCTCCTGGGGCGGCGCTGTTGTTGCAGTCCCTTCGCCACTGTGTGGCGTTTGGGAAGCCTTCTGTCCCTGTGGAGTTGCCATGGGCATTGCTGTATGGGCTTAAGCCTTTCCTGCATGCATCTCCCTTTCTCACCGGGGTGTTGCGGGCCTGAGATCACGTGCGGGTGATGCTTCAGTGTACCATTACTCCTCGCCCTTCTTGTGGGTTCCTTTGCCTCCGGCGCAGTTGCCTTTGGCCGCCACTATACACGCCCAGACGCAGGCCCGTTGAAGGTGGGCTGGGGTGTTCACCCTGGAGGACTGGTATTGGGATGGCCAGGTGGCATCATGGGAGTTCTTCTGTGCTTGGTTTCATCTGAGGGCCAGTGATCCACTTATTTGGGAACAGGTGGCCCATAGCATTCCATTGCACATACCTGGACTGTTTCAGGGCGATGTGGTGGTGCAGGTTTGGAAGGTCCATCCTGATGTTGATGTTGCGTGTTTTGTGCGGTCTTCTTACCGTACGTTGGTTATTCATGACACTTTGCCTCCCTCTGGCAAGTGGTCTCTGCAGCTTCTGGGCTCTTGCTGGCACTCCGTTTGGGTGTGGATGTGGAGTACCCTTCCCCCTCCGAAGGTTCGGGTGCTCCTGTGGCAGGTGGTCCACCGTTGTATCAGGGTGAATGCCATGGTGAGCAGGTTTAGGCCAGGAGTGAGTCCTCTGTGCCCTTGTTGCGGTCTTCATCCTGAGACAGTGGAGCATTGTCTGGTCCTCTGCCCTCACTTGCAGGCAGCCTGGGACTGGGTTCGGGCTTGGTTCCGGATTCGGTTGACCAGCCAGCAGCTGTTGCTGCATCTGTATCCAGCTGCTTGGCCTCCGCTGAGGAAGCAAGCCCTGCACTTATGTGTGGCTTGGTTAGTGTGGCTCAAATGGAAACGGCGGCGGGTGTGGATTTTTCAGGGGATCCAGCAGCCTTCGGCCTCCATTATCCCTCGTCTTAGGTACAAAGTGTTTCAGAGTTTCTTGGTATATCCGGGATTGGCGGAGCGGAAGTTTGCCATTTGGCGAGACTTCCTGGGGATCGTGGATACTGATGGACGCTTCGTTCAATAGTAGTTTGTGATGATGATGGAGTGGTGGAGTATCGCTGCCTCTTCGGGGCAGCTCACTTTCCTCCTCACTCACTTTGTATCATTGTGATTCTTTTATTTTAACGAGATAAGTTCTTCAAAAAAAAAAAAAAAAAAAAAACATTTATTTACAAAAAAAGTCCCTAAAGTGAGAAATGCACCATTGTGCCTAGTTACCTCAATGTTACTCTTTAACTTTGTGTTAGGAACCATTGTAAAGGATTATATGCACCCAAAATAATTGTCCCTGATTTGTATTCTAAATATACCTTCAAAAAGAAGCATACTTCAAGATGGGCCAACAAGGGCTAAAAATTATTTTTGAGATGTACAAGTTCAAGATATTTTCTATTTATCCTTCAAACAAATTCCAAATTAATATAAAAAAATATAGGACTTATGTAATATATTAAAAAACCCCATTAATTAATCATGTCCTTGTTTTCCTTCTGTGCAAGTCTTTTTTATTTGTTACTTTACCCCGCTCTTTTTTTCCCCTCAGTCTTGAAATTTAAATTTGGTACATGTCTTTGGGCCTCTATACTTTCCTGGCGTGTCTCCCCTTCTTCTGGTTCTTTGAGCCAGAGCCCTTTCGGCCTAGCTATGGCTATAAGCTCGTGCCCCGCTTCTTGCGTTTGTATACCTAACTCTATCTCTGCCAAAGAAATTCAACAAGAAAATGGTAGCAAATCGGCAGAAAAAAGAATTAAAAAAAAAAGAGAGTTGTAAGGTATTCTTCTGGTGGCATTACAGTTTGCAACCCAAGGCTATGACATTGTGAGCAGGCAACTTTCTTTCCTTAAGAAGCTTTTCCATGAGGATGAAGCGCTTCTGGGCTATCGGCTCCTCAATCCAGGATGATGCCCCTAGTCGATTCATTTCTGCAAGAATCTTGGAAGGATCTTTTTCATGAAGTATCTTGAAAAGAGCTTTTTCATCCAGGTTTATTGGATCAATATTTACAGGTCTTCCAATCAGTATGTTGGATCCTAAAAGCATCCACTATTGAGAAAAGAGCAGCTTAATATGAATCTTTTTTGCTTTATACTTTCAGAGCATACTGATCCTATAGAAGCTAGGTACCTTCTTACCTTTGCCTCTGATCTTAGGCCTCTGTTTGCAGCAACCACAACGGTTATGACATCTGCAATATACCAAAGACATGGCAAAGTCCTTGGGCCTTTTTGGGCCACATGGACCTTTGGGCTAGAGGGGGACCATGGACCTTTGGACCCAAAGGGGGATACGGTCCTTTAGGACAAAGGGTGTACAAGCTATATAGTTGCTCGGGGGAGAGCTAACTTGCCACGTCACGTGTTTATTTTAGCGGTATTAGAGAGACAAGTTACAACGGCCGAATCTGCTGCCAATCCTAATTTTAAAGCGGATGAACTTAGGAAAAAACTTTTGAGACGAAGAATGATCATATTCTCATGGAGGAGAAACATGCAGCTGCCGAGGCTCGTATTGCTGAGCTTCAGGAGATGGATTCTCTTCGTGCGTGGGTGGTGCAGTTGTAGCAGGCTGCAGGGCGTCCACGTAGTGGCATCAAATATGTCCTCATGAAGGAGAAACTTGCAGCTACCGAAGCTCATATTGTTGAGCTTCAGGAGATGAATTCTCTTCGTGCGCAGGCAGCGCAGTTGCCGCATGCTGTAGAGCATCCTTGTAGTGGCATCAAGACTGGTGCCAATGTAAAAAATGAATAAAAAATATATTCTGCTACTACTAGTGATGCGGATGAGCTTTTTGCATGGCGCGCGAGGTTTAAATTCATGTTTTTCCAAAACTTATTGAGCGTCATCTGGATGGTGTTGCCAAGGGCTGGTGGTTGGATGCCCAGAAGAACCAACCAATTGGTCAATCCAATGACACTTTTGCGAAATTTGAAAAGCAGATCAATGGGTCATAATTGGGAGAGTGATCTTATCGCCGAATGGAATAAACTGATCCAACAAATCATGCAAACAGTTCGAGCTTTCGCCGGCCGAGCTTTAAAGAAAGGGCTTCAACTCAGCAAGAATGATTTGGAGAACTCTGAAAAGCTCATGGGTGGGATCCATCATTGGGTGCGAGCGAAGCTCGATCTTCAAGTTTTTAATCTTTCTTTTGGCAAGCTCTGTAAGATGGCGGTGAAAGTGGAAGAGGAATGTCTGTCCCTCACGAAAGCAATTAACGCTCAAAGAGGCCTCAAGTTTTCGATGAAGGAGGCGAGTGGTTTTGGGGGAGAAACCAATGGGTTCTGCCACAGGGTCTGGGGCTTTCAAATGCCCACATGCAGATCCTGCAGATAATGTACATGTTGGTGACAAAGAGCCAAAGGAATCTTTTCAAGCACGCAAGAAGCGGCTTATGAAAAAGAATAAATGTTTTGTACGTTACTAGACCGACCATAAGTTTTATGAATGTCATACTTATCTCGAGAAAAAAAAGGGGAATCTAAAGCACCTAAGTCTATTCTTAAGTCTGGGACTAAGAAAGAGGACAAAAGTAAAAAAAATAGCCTCTATTTGTGGAGATTGCAAAGAGAAAAAGGTAGCTACTATTCGGGAGGTCTCGAATATGAACTCTATTGAGAATAGTAGTCTCTTAAGGTTTTGGGCTATTGATCAAGATCAAAAAGTACACGACCTATTCAATCCGGGTAGTGAGTTTGATAAAATATCTGCTAAGCTGGTAAACGAACTTAAATTAGCTTTTGTGCCTTTATCCAGTGATGTGGAATTGGCTTCCCCATTCTTGAATCTTGCACCTCCACCTTCTTCATTCATGGTCAAGGATGTCGAATTTCAAATACAAGGATATATCTATACACGTGCTTTCATGGTTTCTGACCTTGGAGGTATGGATATTATTCTAGAAATGCCGTGGCATCAGGCTATCAATCCTCTAATCGATAAGGAAGGCATTGTCATGTTATCCTTGGAAGAGGTAAAAAGATTTTCAAGTTTGTGAAGGATGACATTCTTTCTCCAATTCCCACTGTTTCTGTTATACAGTTTAAATGTTTGACAATGAAGTCTCATTCTGTGCATTTGGTGGTTGAGCATCCTAAGTCTAGTCCCTCTCCCTTGAATGAGCATCAAAGTATCTTTTTACACTATCATGATGATCTCTTTTCCAATGAAATTCCCCGAACTTTACCTCCCCGACGTGCCGAGGACCACATGATTGATCTTCTTCCTGGGAAAATACCTCCTAATCAAGCTCCTTATTGGAGAATGCATGGACAACAATAGGAGATCAGGCACCAACTTGATGAGCTACTTCAAGCTGGATTGATCCACCATAGTCCTTCACCTTTTGGTGCTTCTGTCTTGTTGGTCAAGAAGAAAGATGATTCCTGGCGCATGTGTATGGACTATCGCGCTTTCAATAAGATCACCATAACAAATAAGTTTCATATCCCAAGTGTGGATGATTTCTTTGATCAACTTCAAGGTGCCGCATTTTTAGTCGTCTTGATCTCAGGCCCGTGTATTGGCAACTTAAGGTTGCGCCCGAAGATGTTCATGAGACTGCATTTCGGACAACCTTTGGACATTATGAGTTTTTGGTCATGCCATTTGCACTTACAAATGCACCAACCTCTTTTGCAAGACTAATGGTGCGTATATTTCAAGATGTGCATGGTGCTTATGTTGTTATTTTCTTTGATGACATATTAGTTTTTAGTAATTTCGAGGAAGACCATTATTTGTGTTTACAAGAGGTCTTTTGTCGACTGAAGGAGGAGTCTATTACTCTTAATTCTAAGAAAAGTGTCTCTTTCCAATCGAAAATTGAATATTTGGGTCATATTGTTTGTGATGAGGGTCTTAAAGTGGATCCTAGTAAGGTACAAGCAATTGTGGATTGGCCGGTACCTGCTTCAGCCGCTTCAGGTACCTGCAAGCCACACACTAAACCTCCGGGTGTCAAGAATGTAACCTGTGAAGAACCCCAGCACCGCAAAAGAAACCAACTTCTCAATAGTCTGAACATGATACTCATGATTGATATCAATCCACGGGTTTTCTGGAAGCAATTCCTTCAAATCATCCGCATGATGCTCATTCACAAATTGAAGGGCCTCCTCAACTCGGGTTGTCCGTTGCTCCGGAGCCTTCCTCTTAATCCAATCTGAAAAGCCCGGGCGTGTGACCCGGGAGATCGTGTCCCTGCCTCTCCAAGCGGAGCGCACCGGAGTAGGGGCAAGAGCTCTTACATCCTGAGACGCATCCACGGCCACTCCAGACAAAGACCCATCCTGAGGCTGCTGCTCCCTTACGGGCTGCAGGCCATCCACCAAATCTACAGCAGAGGGGGGCTCCTGCACCAGCCCTCTAGAAGGACGCAAAGACACCCGCTCCTGCCGCACACCCTCCCCTAGAACAGGGACTTCACAAATCGGCCCATGCACCGAATTGCCTCCACCAACCGGCCTGTTAGGAGAGGGGCTTGCTACTCTACTCACTGGATTGCCATGCAACCCATCCCTGGGCACAGCAGGCTGGGCAACAGACCCCGACTCAACCAAATTACAGCTTGGATTGCCACGAAACCCATCCCTGGGTGCAGCAGGCTGGGCAACAGATCCCGACTCCCTTTTTTGTAAATAATGTTTAATAGAATAGAATTACTTTTATTGTCCACGGAGGCCAATAGAGAATATTGTAAATAGTATTAAGAAGAAGAGAGAAGTGAAGTGAAGTGAAGTGAAGTGAAGTGAAGTGAAGTGAAGTGTTATTACGTCTTGTTGAGACCTAACAGGTCTATAAGACGGATAAATAATCAATAACATCAATGTCATCAACACCATCGGTGTCAATAATACTCTCACTCTCACTCTCACTCTCAGAATTAACATCAAAACAATATCCACTAACTTTCTCTCCTTTATAATGTTTCTTCCCACTCTCAACTACATCAAAAACAAAATCACACACACTCCTAGTTGGCAAGTCAAACAGTTCCAGCAAAGTGGATATGGTAATTCCATAGTTCTGCCTAACCCCAGCATATGCTGAGCAATAGAGTAGCGTATGGCCTTCATCCTCTAAGCACCATGCATCACATAATTCACATGCACGATTTTCGCGTGGTATTCTATGCCATCTCCCCGTCTCTATTTTGAGGTAATGCGAGCTAAGTCTCATGCGGGCCAGTACATGCCTGAAATGTAAGGAAATATCATCAGAAAGATATCCAGCTTCCTTATGTTGTGGATTTATAGCACTATGGTAAAACAACATTTTAGTCTCTGGAGTTCTCCACATCTTATCATAGATACATCGCTGCACCAACATACGGTTTTCCTCTTTACTGCCTTCCAAGTCCTCCATTTTCAAGTCCCACTTTAGCTACATGGAATAATTTAAGAGCTAAATTTAGCTTTTGGCGATTTTTTAGCACATTTTTTAAAAATATCGGCTAAAGTAAATGGAAAAAACCTGGAAAAAAAGTTAATAATTATAGCTTAACGTTTTTCGCGTATGCACAAACTTCGAGCTCTTTAGCCAAGTGCTAGAAACTAAGAGAGTGAAAAATTGTAATGTTTAGCTAAACTATAGAAAGTTTTGGAATGAGTTTGGGGTTAGTTTAGCTGAAGTAATTCTAGGTAATAGAGAATATATGATTTCTAATTTGTTTTTTAGCATCCATAGAATAATTTGAGGCCTAGACTTAGCTATTGGCATCCTTTACATGTTTTCACAAAGAAAATGGCTAAAGTAAATGAAAACAATTGAGAAAAAAGTATAATAGTCTTATCTTTACGTCTTTCGTGCCATCATCACAGGAATTTTTAAAATGAGTTTGAAGATAGTTTAGCTAAACATTAGAAAGTATGACAGAAAAAAATTGTAGAGTTTAGCCAAATGACATAAAGTTTTGGGGTCAGTTTCGGGCAAGTTTAGCTAAAATCATTTTGGCTAATAAGAAATATGGGATTAGTAATTTATTCCCTGTTTAGCTAGCCATGTTTCTGCATCCCGGTACCAACCTTTATCTTTACTAGCTAACATGGCAATCCTGGGCAGCCGATCATCTTCCATGTGACGGACTTTGGCAATGTAACACCGAGGCAGCAAGATATTTCTTTACATACAAGATGCACACAAGGCAGCCACCCATTTTCACAACACAAAGAGCGGGTGCACATAGACCAAATGGGCCACGTCATTTGCTAGTTCACTTTTCTATACCACAGGATAGGCTCTACATTCTACAGCATGGTAGCCACCTTAAGGGTACAAATTTCTCTATTCAGGAGGACCTATCCCCGACCGATGCAATTGACCAGGCGGCAGGAAGAATTTGTGCAAGGTTTGGAGGTCCATGGAAAGGATATGCAAGCAACTAGTAGTGTAAATCGACCTGATATCCCCGTTCGTCAGGGATAATAGCTCACTTGTGTGTAGAAGCCTGTGAAGAGTTGCTTATAGAATCTTGGTGAAAAATGATAGACGGGATGAACAATGACAACATTGTTTTGAACTGTCTCCGGCCTATTGTGTTTATGCAGGTCCGTTTTGCAGAGCCTGTGCTAATAAGTGCATGCGAGATTTGCGAAGGAGGTAGCAAAGCGTCCTTTTTTTTCATTTTCATGCGCTTTCATTCCTTTTATCGGGCAACCCTTGGATGCTTCAACATCTTGTTAATTTTAACTTATGTGTGTGTCTGTTTCTTTTGATGCGGCTTCGTCCCCGAGGTACAGTTTCGGCTTATGCCTTCTTTTGGTACAGTTTTGGCTTATGCCTTCTTTTTGTATTGGGTCCCATAATCCGATGGGGTTTCCATGGACGCTAAAATACTTATCTATCTATGTAGTTCAAGCTTGCAAAAAATAAAATAGTGGCACCCACTATATGGATTATCATGCGTATGCAAGCTACAATAAATGACGATTTTGAAAATATAGTTCAAACACAAGTAAAATATCAAAGGTTGCGTCATTGTCACTTAATGCTTCCCAGTTTAAGGGTTGGTTGCATGACTTAGGGACATCTTACATGTGGCAGTCATGGTATCACCATCGTGCAAAATGGTTCGCCATTTTTCGCAACCATCAAGAGCCGTCACGAACTTCTAACGTGGCAAAACAGGCCCATCGTGACGAGGACTCATACATGTAAGCCATCCCTAATGGAAAGCCGTAGGGCGCAACGCAACAACCAAGTCACCATTAACATCATCAATCTATCACTAGTCTAAGTTGCCTGCAATTGCAATCGTCAAGCTGAACAATTGTACTTGTGAGGACCCAAATAATTGGGCAAATAATTGTGTTGCAATTTTAATGTCATTCTAGTAATGGCCCAATAAACGTTTTACCAGAGGTTTCTGTTATTTATGGTTGCAATTTCCATCAATGAAGAAATTCACCATCTGCTTCAGCATATATGTTTGCTATCAATACTAGCGCTGATACATTTGTTGGGTCTACTACAAGAATATTTTCAATGGT
>JAANSK020244354.1:0-13964 GCA_011763485.2 Isoetes engelmannii
GGTATTTTGTGAAATGAAAATTTTTCTTGTTAGATAAATGGGTTTAAGTGGCAGAGGGTATGCTGGACCAATTCTGGGCAATGAACCCAAAATAGTTCCAGTAACAACTCTAGTGTTAAAGCCTGCTGGAAACATAAGCAAGCCCAGTGGCTCTCCGGATGGCACGTTTAGGCACACAGCTGCGTGCAGGTCATCACAAAGAAGGAGCAAGATGAATTGAAAAGGTACCTAAACACTTGTTTCCCTAAGAAACCTTGGGGCGCCGAGGATCTGGCATAAGTCAAGATGGCACACTATAGGCAGCAGGTGATCCCACGCTCACACGTGGTCCACACCAGTACCTGCGCACCCCTCTGTCCATGAAAAAACTTAGGCTGATAGCTTCTATTCGCACAGGTAGGCATCGCCTCCGTATTGGAAGGGGATGATGGGCTCGGGAAGCACGCGAGGACTGGACTTGCTAGTGCTGCCACCAAGATGCCATTGATGGCGAGCATCATGCTTTGCAGGCCTGCCCCTGCATAGTATCCTCAACTGGTAGTGCCTAACCAACCGCTGCATCTTTTGTTGAGCACCAACTCAATGGGATCTCTTGGATAATACCTTCAAGAGGTTATGGATGAGCGGACTTGATTCTGCCCATCTAGGACATGACTGCATCTTGTTGTACAGTATATCAGTATGTTTATTACTGCCAAGGTTTTTTCCTCAAAAACCGTTCGGGACAGGGTTTTTTCCATCCTGGCCAAAATACGCTTGCTATTTTCTCTTTGTTTGAGTCCCATAAGTTTTTTCCTCAAAAACCGTTCGGGACAGGGTTTTTTCCATCCTGGCCAGAATACGCTTGCTATTTTCTCTTTGTTTGAGTCCCATAAGCCAATTGGTCTCTATGGACGATAAAATACATTCTATTCTACTAAAAATACGAAGCAATCAACATGGGCGATGGAAGCCATGATTAGAAAGTTTTATGTTTTTGGATCTCTTGGTTGTACCCACCATCTCGAGATAAAAGTACTTAGAGAGAGAGAATATCCCTTTTCTCCAATCGTGTCTCAAAGACTGCAATCCTTAAAGTTTCAACTAACCTTTGAACGCAATATTTTTCCTAATTAAAGGCTTTGTCTAGGGCAAACAGGTTAAACACAGAGCAAAGTCATGCTTCGATTTCTGCTGGCCAGATATCTTAAAGAGAGCATTTCTGTTGAAAGAACTGCCACCAAAAAAACAGTCACATTGCTTTTTCGCTTTGTCTAGGGCAAACAGGTTAAACACAGCAAAGTCATGCTTCGATTTCTGCTGGCCAGATTATAGCTTAAAGAGAGCATTTCTGTTGTGCTCTTTCATTATGTTGGCTATGTCCAAGCAACGTGACTGCCACCAAAAAAGCAGTTGCATTGCTTTTTTGCTTTGTCTAGGGCAAACAGGTTAAACACAGAGCAAAGTCATGCTTCGATTTCTGCTGGCCAGATTATATCTTAAAGAGAGCATTTCTGTTGTGCTCTTTCATTATGTTGGCTATGTCCAAGCAATGTGACTGCCACCAAAAAAGCGTGAAATATTATACATTGAGGAACTGCAACCTGATTGAATCATTCCTGAATATGTCACCTGATAGGTTTTTGTTTGTTTTGGGGAAGGGGGGGGACTGAGAATCACAAAATCAGAAAGGAGAATTTAAATGAAGCATAACTCTTCTGCCTTCAAAAAATGCTATTGCTGCATAATCTTCGTTGCATTTTAAAGCTCCAAGCTTCCCTCATATGAGTTTTTCATACCTTTGGGACTATTTCCCTATATGTGCGGATGGCACAGATTAAATACACACTGGGATTACATAACATGATTCTAAAGCAAAAGTGATACAATGGAACATATATTTGAAGCCATATTGTAGCATAAGCACCGTAAGAGCCCCATCATAAGAACCTTTCTCAGGCATCCTTTGCTTCTTCTTTTGCAGCTTCTTCAAATGTCTCCCCAGCTACAAGGTCAGGTACTTCATCATCATCATCTGCTGTTGCAGCATTCTCCTGTCTCTGAAACTGCTGCGCAAGTTTCTTGAGGTTTACAAGGTTATCAGGTCCTGCAAAAACACCCGCATGTACGTTATAACTCAACAAATGATCATCTAATTTTCCTGCTATGGAAGTGCAAAAAGCATACCAAGCTGATTGATTATTCCTGGCAAAAGCTCTTGAAGCTCTGCATTGGCAGGGTCAAACTCAGAAAACGCATCATACATAACCAAGGTAGCTAAAAGAGAGCATGATTTAGCATTTCTTACTTTTCTGCTGAGGGGTGCCACTAACAACCCATGTATTAGCAGCTATAGAAGCCTGGACTGAAAACAACAAAATAAAACAGCAATCAGATAACAAAATGAGAAGTACATTTATCCAACAAAAACCATACCTTTTGGGTTCACAAAATGAATGACACTATCATCCTTAAAAATGTTCACTTCCTCGATGCCTGGTATCGTGTTCACACTGAGCCTTTTCAGTGTATTCTGCAACCTTTTATCATCAGTTGTAGTGGTCTTGTGAACTGCCTTCTTTTTTCTGAAGAAATAAATATGTCAATACTGCAGGCCACATTGACCTTCCTCAGATGCAATGTGAAATTAATCAGATGTTCAAAAATGCAGAAACAAGGAAATAAGGAAGAACTAAATACCTCCTAACGCTGCCTTTGCCGCCAGTGCGGACCGCACTGGCCATCTTCATGAGCTTCTCCCTATTCATCTGCTCAATACAGCAAAAGCAGAACCATAAAGCACTGAAGCACCGTCCATAATCGCTAACCCCTAAACCCAAAAGCAAATTTTGTTCTACAAATCCAGTATCTTATAGGCAATAGACCACAAAAGGGGTCGAACATTTCCGGTTGCTGCAAAGGTACAAAACCTAAATCTTACGTACTACTAAAGAAGACCCCATTTCTCATAGGTAATGCATCAATAGAAGATACAACCGGATTAAAACCATAAGGCGAAACATTTTAGACTAAAGACCAAGTGACATGCGGGAACGCACCTCTGAAAGGAGATAGCACCGTCGCCGCCGAAGCAAAGGAACAGGGGCCCTATAGATAATGGATGAGAAAAATGGAGTTGAAAAAAGCGAAAGCTCCTGTACCGGCGATAGCACGCTTGCAGGTAACCCTCAAAAACCTAATCCATCTTTTAACCCTAGACCCTGTATTTCGGACCCTTGCCCTTAGCATTATTATTCCATAATTAAACAAGGTGTTGTGCAAAGATAAAATAAAGAAAAGATAACGTCACGTCACTAGGCAGCGTCCAGTCGGACATGTGACGACAGAATAAGGGACCGGAGTCCGAGAAATAACAAAACCAAAGAGGGAGGATGCCCTCTTCTCAACACAAACATTTAAGCTATGTACATGCTTACAGTTTGTTATTTACGGGGAGACGTAAAAACTAAGAGAATCCCAGCCATGGGTCCCGAGGCCGCTGATCACGAATGATGGCCACACCCCCCCCCCCGTACACCGCCCATTTCTTTTGCAATCTAGCTTCTCACACTTTACAAAGCTCTGTTCTTCGGCGAGTGAGCTGGATTGACGTAAGATCCTCCTGTACTGAAAAGCTAGTGCTCTTAAGATGGCTGTTATGCCTTCCAGTGGCCCGAGGAGTGTGTTTTCATATTTCTTGTTTGGTCCTTTCATTGGTCTGAACATGGGGCTTGTTTTGTTATTAGTATAGTTAGTAACTTTTTGTTGTACAAAAAATTAGTCCAATGTTTCTCAATGAAGCTTGTTATACAAATTGTTTTTGAATAATGCTCGACATGGAAAAAGGATCGGTTCATAAAGAACCTTTTGTCAATATGTCAAATATGTCAGCCTGTTGCAACTTCGCGAGAATATAGGTCACAACCATTTCCTCTTTTTCTACTTCATCTCGTATAAAGTGATGGTGTATCTCAATGTGTTTGGTCTGAGAATGATGAATTAGATTTTTGATCATCGCCACTCCACTTTTGTTATCACAATATAGTGTGGTAGAAGCACAATATTTCCCTAATATTGTGTACTTCTAGCACAACCCCTAGGTGGTGCATTAATGACCCCTTGCACCAATAATAATATAGCCATCACCAATTCCCTACAAGGATTGGTTAAAGGCTAACATGCAACCTCATGCCACCCTACCCAGTAGAGTGTGCCAATGATACCAGATCATGCGGTTGCATGTAGCCTTTAACCAATCTTTGTAAGGAATTAGTGATGGCTATATTATTATTGGTCCAAGGGGTCATTAATGCACCACCTAGGGGTTGTGCTAGAAGTACACAATATTTGGGAAATATTGTGGTGGACTTCGTACTAGTTCTTATAGGGTGTTAGGACTTTGGTTCCTTGGAGGATTGGTGTCTACTAAGTGGGCATCTTGGAAGCAGAGCTTTCATTAGGACTCTGAGAGTCCTGACCAGTCAACACTTGTGATAAGTGTTGAGAATAAGACCATTGAATTCTAGAAAGGAATTCTGAAGGGATTTAAAGGTCTTATGCCTTGTATGATATGCTTTCTTATGAACGCCAGATAGGATCTTAGGTGCATAAAGGAAAGTAGCAACAAGTTAACTAGCTTGAGGTATTCCTTTGCAAAATTCCAAAGGTTATAGATAAAGGTCAATTGACATATACAATCTGGGATTGTTGGGTCAAGAAGATAACCTTCATAGATGAGCCTCTTCTTATCGAATCTATAGTTTAAAAGTGCTATAGTAAGAGATGCTAGCTAACGCATCTAGAGAATTCAAGTTGCATGTAGAAACTACAAGGTAGTAATTGCAAAGCAACTTGTTAGTTATTGTAAAGGGTTCTTCTAAGAAGAGCACTTGAATATTGCATGCACTTCAAAAACAAAGCGGCAAGTTTGATGATCCATGTCAAGCCGATAGGAGTTGTTTTAAGTGAGGCTTAGTGTGATACAACTCGAGCTAATAAAGAAGCATACGACTTCAAGTAGGATCATATGGATGCATGCAATAGATTATTATAGCATTTGTTAAAATTGATTTTAGAGGGTGCCGCTGGGAGGATGCCAAGGATGAATCAAGCTACAATATGATTAGAACATAAGATTGAGTGGACTGTGTCGTTCCATATAAAGCTTTACTTATGTTCAAAATTGAGATTGGTTATAAAATCTCAGTATATCCTGTTGGAAATAAGAATACTAGTTGAGTTATATTCCGTAAAGCACTAACTCTGTTAAGACTAAGTTGCTTGGCTTTCTGCATGAACTCTGTACTAACATCAAACATTATATGGAAGAATGCCATATTGATTGATGTATCGATGGAGCATAATGGTGCTTCACTTATGATGCAAAGGTTTTTAGGAGTCTAGTGACTTATGTCAAGTGAGAGAGTATAGTTCCTTGGTGAAGAATCTACTAGAGTCATGATCTTTAGCAGTCAATAAGGCATGAGCATCAAAGTACCCCACAAGTTCAAGTAAGAGACCTAGAAGTGGTTTATGCCAATGTGTTGGTTGGGGTTGCAAATCAAATTTTGAATTTGATGATGCATTACTTGAAGTGTTAGGCTTTTGAAGCCAATGAAGTCAAATAGTAAGGTAGTTAGAATCTTTGGCTCTATAAAAAGAGTACGAGCATAGACTTATTGCTCAATCTTGCAAGGCAACTAGGAACACTACCATATGGTAGTTTAAAGAGTAGTCAAAACTTTTATAAGCAGGGCTTAGAGAAGTGGCCAAAACTCCTATAAGTATATATATCATCCAAGTTGAGTAATAGATAAGTTATATGACAAGCTATAAATTGGATGCATATAGCTTTAAGAATTCGCTTCCAAAAGCAAAGGATTGCTTGATTTTCTTTTAAAGGGATGAGGAAAAGGATTTCCTAGTCTCCAGCAAAGCACTCTATCTTGATTTTGCATCTGCAACCCTTTCTAAGTCTGTTGTTTACACAATTTCCCATTTTTGGCCTTTGGGCCTTTTATTTATTTTAAATGTCACGTGTGTGTAAAGGTTACATAATCCACATGAGCCTAAAATTATGCGTTTATTCCTTCAATATTATAAAGCGTAATTGTACGCCGTAAATCACGGAGCGGCGCCGCTGGCCCCTCTTTCTTCTATGTTCTTTCGGCAACGGATAGGCGGATAGCAAAGTTCCGCTGCCATTCCTTCGCTTCAAGAAGGGTCGGCTGTCATTTTTTTTTTTTTGCTGCAATTTCTTCGGTTGAACAGAGCAGTGAGCAGTGGCGATGGCAAATCCGTCTTTTGTCCTGCGAAGAAATAGAGCACTGCCAGGCTTTGTGCTTGAAGGTTTGCACACAAACCAGTTATGGGGTTTCGGCAGATGAAACCAGGGCCCGTATTTCCTTTTGACACAAATTTGCAGTCTCTCAGTATGCTTTCGGACCTTTTTTTGTACATATGAAGGAAAGAAATGACAGGGAAGAGCATCCACTTCGGCTCCTCTGATCTTCCTGAATGAATCGATTCTGTTCTTTCTTTTTTACTCTTGGAAGGAAATGAGTATGTACTAGAAAATTTCCGGCCTGAAGCTTCTTTACAAGCTCGGATATTGATTTTTGGGGCTTTTCTCAAAGCTCCTTTATCTGCAATGGCCTTATCGCGAAAGCTCGGTTGCTTTCTCTGCCCTAACACCAAAGTTTCTCTATGCTTCAATACGAAAGCAAAGAAAATCATATACCGAAGCAAAGAAAATGATGGAGAAAGGAGCCGAAGAGAAAGGGCCTATTCTCACTGCCCGTTGAATCATCCTTGTTCTGCCGCAACAGGGCTTTTCTGCCCACAGCAGGGCTTCTGAACAAGGCCAAATCGGGCCCTGGATGCTGGATGGGGATTATTTTTAGGGATTCGTAGCTTTTCGGCTGCAAATAGCAGTCTTGAAGCTCATTTCTGGCATCGCCACCAAATCCTTGAAGTCGTAGTTAGCCGGATCTTTGAAACCGATCTTTGCAATCCTAGTTAGCCGGATCAGTGAAGCCAGATCTTTGAAGCAGGAGATGCTAGATTTGCTTATGTTTATGATCATGTCGCTCCTGATCATCCTCCCTCCGGGAGCAGAGGGAAAGCAGAGAGGAAGTATGCCACGTGGTTAAATTGTATTGGAAATTTTAGGCTCATGTGGATTACGTAGGGGAATCCACTCTTCTCGAATATTCTGGCTCGAATATTCTTCGGTGGCGCCGCCAGCCTTGGCGGCCCACTCACGGCTCCGCCGCTCGTGCGCCGCCTCAGAATATTCTCGGCCAGAATATCCTCGAACCGTGAATTCCCTTATATATAATTTCTTGGCCGCCGCGATGAATTTCTTGTATACATGTACATAACAGTGCATATAAAGTGCCTAAGTAATTAGTAAACGCCACGTGGTCAGAAAGTGTGTGGTGGGTTTTCAAAAGGTCTCTAGGCTATATATGTATATAGGAATCACCTCGTCCTTCAAATTCCAGGGTGTCAGCAGTGCGGCACTGCTGACACCCCAGAATTTGAAGCACGAGATGATTCTTGCAACGCGAATGTAAGGTAAATCAAGATTCTGGGAGGTAAAAACAGGCAGGATGTCGGGTTGAAGATGAAGAATGCTGGTAAAACTTCTGAAACAGTCCGGTAAAACTGCCCCAGCGAAGAGCAAATTCAAAAAATTTCAAGGTTCACATTCAGGGTAAGAAGATCTGCCACGTGGCAGAGCGTGAGTTGTCGCGTGGCCAGAATCTGGCTTACCTTACATTTACGTGTCTACGTGTCTGTGGAACCCGATTTTACATTGGGTTTCCCAATTCCCTACTGCTCCGAAGTGGAATGGGCACCTATGTATCTGGCGTTACCATCGGAAGCAGTACATTAGTAGCTGGGCAGATTAGAAGATTGCATTCAAACTGGTTACATTGTTTCCTTTTCCCTAGAGCTTCTGTACTCAAAGTCCATTTGAATAAAAGGATGATAACTTCCTCGATCTGCAGTTTTTTATTGAATGAGAAACGCAGTTCTATGTCTGTTGTAAGAAAGCAAAAGTTTGAATTACATTATTTGGCGACCAAACATTGTGCATTCTGCTTTCACAGTAATGCTTTAATAAGCAGGTCTTTGAATAACATTCATAGGGAAACAGATTCAGGTATTGCATCCAGGGACAACCTGAAACAAGATGAAATGCAGACTCTTCTGATTTATAATACCATGAGCAAACAAAAAGAGGTTTTCAAACCCAAAATTCCTGGAAAAGTCAGCATGTATGTTTGTGGAGTAACAGCATATGACTACAGCCACATAGGCCATGCTCGAGTTTATGTTGCCTTCGATGTTATCTTCAGGTATTTTTCTTGGACTACCTTTGGTTTATTAAAATTGAGGGCTGCATATTTATCGAATGGGTGGGATTAAAAAAACACAAAAGTGCATTATGGTACAGGAGTTTATTTTAGTGCCGTATGATTGTGGCAGATTTCTTCGATCTTTGGGATACGATGTCACATATGTTCGCAATTTCACTGATGTAGACGACAAGGTAGTGTCTTTAGATGGGATAATTGTGTTACTCTACCATTGCTATTCACGAAAATGTAATGCTGTGCCTTGTTAGGCATAAGAGCTATTATGCATCTAGTTAAATTACAAATCTTCATGCAAGCAAAGTAGGTCAATTTGACACGTATTGATCTTAAATTATACCATTTATACAAAGAAGAAGTCCATTCCATTTACTAAAAGAAGTGATCCGTTCGCAAGAAAATGTCTTTAACTACTCCATGTTGTGTTCTGTCTCTGCCACAGGCTGTCAATGCACTATTTTGCATGTGATTATTTAGTTTGCTTCATGATGATAACAGCTTCCCTCTTTCCAAGTGAAGAGTTTGTTGTAATAAAGCCACACTTCAGTTGGAATCTTTCTCATCCCATATTCAATAAGATAAATCAATATGTGGACAGAAAATAATTTGTTTTTTCTTCCTTGATACTGGCATACATGCATTTTAGTTTTGCTGCATGCCATTATTCTTCTTTGAGACCTCATCATGGGTTACAATGCCAGCATGTTGTGCTTAGCACTTTTTTTCTAGTAAGCGTGCTTGGCTTGAAAAATCAATGGGTTTAAATGAATAAGTTGTGGCATGCTTAACATACATTGTAAATGATATTCTGTGATTGGAGGGGGGAACATATGATGCACAATGGCTGCATTATGCTGTACAAAACCAGTGCTTTTTAAGGATTTATTTGAATTTGTTTTTTGGTTCTTTTTGCAGATCATAAAGAGAGCAACAGATATTGGCATGGACCCAATTGCACTAAGTGATAAGTATTGCAGAGAGTTCAATGTCGACATGGACTCGTTGCACTGCCTTCCTCCTTCTGCAGAGCCCCGTGTCTCTGGCTATATTGAAGAGATTATTAAAATGATCACACAGGTAAGAATTACACACATATACATATATTTTCCATGTTATCATAATGGATGGAAAGTTATTTGTGCTCTGCATATATGCCTGTAATAAGCCATATTGCTGTCCATATTGCCGGGATCTGGCACGCTGTTACTGTTGGAATTTAAGAAGTGAATGAAATGTGCAGTTAGTAAAATGTTCCTTAATTGATAGGTTGGTTATCTCGTAGATTTTGGAAAATGGCTATGGATATGCTCTGGAGGATGGTGATGTCTATTTTTCAGTGGAAAAATACCCGAGCTATGGGGTCTTGTCTGGACGGAAATTGGATGAAAATCGAGCAGGTGAACGTGTGGCTATTGATGGGCGCAAACAGAACCCTGCTGATTTTGCACTTTGGAAGGTTAGATTTTTTTGCATTTTCTGCAGATGGAAAATCTTAATGCTTTTGATGTTGTAGCCTTTCATGACATAGCTAGCAAGGCTTTGGTAAAATTGGTTTTAAAATCATTGGCTCATTATGTTATTTTGTCTATGCAGAGTTCGAAGCCTGATGAGCCCTCGTGGCAAAGCCCGTGGGGTCCAGGCCGTCCAGGTTGGCATATTGAATGTAGCGCAATGAGTGCGGCACTTCTGGGTCATTGTTTTGATATTCATGGTGGTGGAATGGATCTCATTTTTCCTCACCATGAAAACGAGATTGCACAGAGTGGGGCAGCTTGCAATGAAAGCAACATAACTTATTGGATGCACAATGGTTTTGTTACTGTAGACAAGGAGAAAATGTCAAAGTCCCTTGGTAACTTCTTTACTATACGTGAGGTGGATATCAACATTCATTAAGAAGCCTTTACTTAATTACACCATTAACCAACAATTTGTTGTTTGGTATGCAAAAGGTTTTGGATCAGTACCACCCATTGGCATTGAGGTGGTTTCTTCTTGGTACGCATTATCGATCTCCAATCAACTATTCAAAATCTCAACTGGAGAATGCATCGGACCGCATATTCTACTTATATCAAGTAATGCTTAGTAGAATTATCAACTTGCTAGCTTGTTAATTTTTTTAAATTTCTAAATTCAGCCACTTGTTTTGCTTTAATAGACATTGGAAGATTGTGAGACATGTTTAGCCCAGGCAAATAAGAGTGAAGATCCAGCACCAACGGCCGTTCTTGAATGCTTAACAAATCTTAAATCCGGGTTTTCCTCAGCCATGGCAGATGATTTAAGCACTCCTATTGTGATGGCAGGGCTTTCTGAACCCTTAAAGATATTGAACGAGTTGCTGCATTCACCTAAGGTTAGAATATATTCCACCTGCTGCATTGCTTTCCAAATTTCTTACTAGTATAAAAGAGATGACGAACGTGTAGGCGCGCAAGGACAAGTCAAGATTCACATCGATTAAAATTTTGCACAAAGAAGTCAAAGAAGTATTAAGTGTACTTGGTCTCGATGTGATAAACTATTCTGAGGTAGATGCATTCCCACGTGGATGATAACATTTTCTCCACTTTCTTCCAGTCTCACTTTGAACTTTTCTATTTGTACATTTTGTAGATACTGGAGGAGATTAAAGCCAAGGCGCTAAAAAGAGCGGGTTTATCTCAAAATGAATTGTTGAAGTACATCTCTGAAAGAGCTGCTGCAAGAGCTTCCAAAAACTATTCCCGATCCGATGAAATCAGGGACCAGTTAGCTGCATTGGGCATATCTCTCATGGATGGAGGTGATGGAACCGTGTGGCGTCCTGTAGCTATCTCCTCTTCCTAATTGCATCTATGGAATTTCTAATCATGCGACAATTCATCTCAGAAAAGGAACTCATATACTGGGCTTCCTTAATGCAATAGATCCGAAAGCAAAGGATGAAGACTGTGATGTCTTTAAGCAAAAGGAGTAAAATATTACTTGTATAACATCATCATGGGTTTAGGCTTAGGTCTGCCATAGTCTTTTACCTCTAATTGAACTAATTTTCATAATGGTAAAATGAATTCCTCTGGTGAATGCATCAGTTCTGTGACCTAGGTGCTCACATGAAGTTGATGGCTACATGTTTTTAGAATTTGATTGTGTCTTAACCTTGAATAAGGTATAACGTAAGGAGAGCCAGTCATACTCAATAATCAGATGGGGGACAATCATCGCCGTTGAGTTGATACCTAGGATTTATTGAATGGTTAAGCATTTAAAGGGATTTCTTAGCGCAAATCCATAAATGCCAAAAGTTGAGGTATGCCAGCATATGTGAAACTGAACCAATACTGTGTAGTTTTTTGTACGACACGTGTGAACATCTGTTAATAATCTTGGCTCACTTCTTCCAGCTTACAGCGATTTCATGTTGATGAGATGAAGGGTGATGTGATCTTTGGGTTGAAGTATTTGTTTGCATCAATGTACAGTCTCTAGTGAGTTGTCAGCAGAAGACGAAAGTTCCCTTTACTAACATCTACATTTTAGACCACATAATTTTGAGGGGTTCTTGTCATCTGATACCTTCCGTTGTGCTCTTATCTTTGGGTTGAAGTATTTGTTTGCATCAATGTACGGTCTTGAGTGACTTATCAGCAGAAGATGAAACTTTCTTTTACTAACATCTACATTTTAGACCACACAATCTTATCATCTGAGAGCTTTGGTTGTGCTAAGCAAGAAGCAGCAAAATGCACTAAGATGATCCTGCTGAAGCTCCAGGCTATCATGCATGCAATTATGCTCTAATGGCGAGGGCGTTAGATTATAATCATCCACATTGTCATGGGCAGGCAGCAGCTGATCCTGTCTTAGCAAAAGCACTGCATGGGTTGTTCATAATGCAGGGCACTTGCTACCTATGTCACAAGGACACAATATTATAGGTGATAAGGGGAATACGGAACCAATTTTATTCTGTTATTTCCATACCTAAGCTGAAGGCCAGGTTAGTAGTAGGCTATTAGTTTTTAAGAGGTTTTTACTTCTACTCGGAGCAGCCGAAATGCTTTATTCAGTTAATGCCACAAGATGTCTTAATGGTTAAGCAAACGTACGTGCGGACATGGCAGCCTATGTATTTACATAAAACCATGGTTTATGTCTTGGCATACATTTACGTATGCATGATTAGGATAGAATGTGGTTAGTAAGTTAGTGTAATCACGTGCTTGCTATACTTGTAAACCCTCTCCATCATCTTTCATTTTCTCAGTTTTCACTCCGGCTCCATTTCTCTCTTGTTCTATGCTGTTAGTTCTAACCTAAGTCATAACTTTTGACAGTTAAGGCTGTGCAGGCTTCAAAACAAGCTTGTATGGACTTAAATGGCCAAGGTTAACCATGGGCTTTATCTATCGAGTCTTTATTTCAAAATTCAGGGCACTCAACTCTAGATCATAGTTGTATATAGATTACGCCATAATGAGAGACAATGTTTTTTCTAATTGAAAAGATGTTTAGTTTTGATTTTGAGATCACACATCTCTTGTTTTCTATACAAGCGAGAAAGAGAATTTGACCTTACCAGTTGTGTCTAGTACACTTCCATCAAATTGTCGTATATGCTTCTAGTATGGATGGACATGCATGTATCTTGAGGCTCTGGGAAGGATTTATCTCTAAAGTTTTTTGAAAGTTTGAAGGATAATGTTTTTAATTCCACTGTTAACCCTTGCCAGCTTGCTCTTGTTGTCGCACTTCGTCCTTTTTGTCATTTTTTTGGGAGACCAGGATGTTCCTACTTGCATGGAGGTAGCCAGATAAAGTCGGCTATTTTCCACCCGTTCCCTCTTTTCTTTTTTTCCTTTACAAGTCATAAACAAGGTCACGGGTTCAATGCCCCGTTGTGAAAGTGGCACAGTGGTGGGGATAGGACCCATCTGGGTGTGTTATAAAGTGTCCCATAAGCTAGAGCTTCCCTTGGACGCCAAAATTCCATATCATCCTCGTTTAGGTTACTATGACGTACGACATTCTCGTGCGATTTTCCTATTTATGTGAGTCCATCACTAGAATTTAACTCCATGAGTGTTTGCTTTTATATATTTTTGGATTGAAATTAAAGTTATTATCTCCATTATTGATTGAATGAACTTTTGCACATGTAAAGTATTAGAAGCTACATGCTTCCTTGCATTAATGTTTAGATGATGTGTGGTGGAAGGGGGGATGGTTTTCACTTGACAGAATTAGAGAAATTATCAGAGAGATTCCACATGATATATTGCAAGACCTATAATAGCTCCATTTGTGCCAGGCGTCAAGTTGACTTTTGACATTATTTATGTCCTGCTATGCAGGGCGGTCTATTTTACTCTAAATCAGCGTTGAAGTTAAAGCCATAAGGGTGCTAATTTTGGAGGTAATGGTCCCAACCAAAGGAAGTCTACAACAACATACATATCGTTATATTGGCTCATAGTTTAGTGGCATGAGTAATATTAATAACTTCGATTCCAACTAGGGTATGGTCTCCCGCCACCGTGGATTTACCGTACCCTGTGGTACCAAAAGCCACCTCTGCGCCATCAAACAGTCCCCCCTGAACGCGCAACAGGTGTC